>VZTH01016797.1:801620-870260 GCA_013397815.1 Aleadryas rufinucha | reverse complement strand
TGGGGGTGCGGAGCCTTCCCCCGACCTCCCGGTGCTGCGGCGGCCTCGGAGCTCCCGGCGGGAGCGGTGCGGGGCAGGGGGGGCGGTGTGGGATCGGCTGCTCGCGGGCCCGCATTGTGCGAGGCGAGGTGTGCCGGGCGAGCTTTGTTCTCGGACTTTCAGATTCAGAGGCTTTTTCGCCCTCCGCCTGTGGGTTTTGTTTTGGGCAGGTGGGGCCGGGGAGGAGCACACCCAAAGCCCGAGGTGTTCCCGCTCAATAGCGAGTGGTAGCTGCGGATTGAGGGGCCGTGCTGGGTGCTCGCACGGTCCGGACCCGAGTATCAGCTCCAGGTGGTTCCTTTGGTGTAATTTTATAGGTGAAGGAAGTTATAATTCGAGCAGGAGAGCATGGATCTTATCCTGGTTTGCCGCATGACCTTGGCTGAATCCGAGATTAAGCTAAGATTTGAATGCATAGTAGTGCTTGTAAGGAGACTTTCCAGCATCCTGTAAGGCCCCAGATGTACGTGCTGGAGAAACCCCAGAGTATAGCATTCGATACATCTCCCAGTACCTCCTGGTGTTCATCTGGGTGATCTAACGTGTTCCTAATTCTCAGCGGGCTTACCTGGTGACCTTTTATGTTAAGGCCTGCGTGCATATAATAAGTACTCTTTACCAAAAAAAGGATTTTTTTGTTCCACCATCGGGGGAAAGCAGCATTTGCAGCAAGCCGCCATGTTTCCAGTATGTGCTATTTTTGGCAAGCCCCTGCTCTTACAGCCAGGAGTGACAGCTTTAGGAAATCTGGACACTGCTATCAAGCTTTGGACGCTGATGCTTCCAGATGCCATAAATCAAACGGGGGGGCGGGGGGTGGGTGGTGGATTTTTTTTCTTTTTTAGCTAATAGGGCTTGTTAGATTGATGTCATAAAGGGAAGTGCAGAAGTTGACAGACAAAAACTGCATTTCTGACCTTTTCTGATATTCTTCCCTTCGACCACACTTTCACTTTTCTTATTCTCCATCTGTAAAGAATAAACCAAACCATTTTGCTAGGTAGCTTTGTGATACTTCTGTGATGCTGCTGGTAACATCTTCTCATCCTCTGAACTGAACTCACCTTTCCTTGGGTGTTTCAGTCACTGTATGTGATGTAAAGTTGTGAGTCTAGCTTTTTAAAAAAAAAAAAGCTTAGTGGATGGCATATGTAGCAAGTTTGAAGGTTGGCTGGAAGTACTCACGTGCTTAAAGTCTTACATCCTTATCTTTATGATGGAGATCTCAAGACCTTTTTGACAGCATCATGTGTTGCAGGGACTGGTTTGCCTGAAAGGCACTATTAAAACCTGCTAGAAAGTGTAATTGTACAAAGTCTCTTAGGGAAAAAAAATCAATGTTTGAACCTTTGTAAATGTATATAATAATTTTATCAATATATTTATTTTTAAAAATTTTAATCTTGTATACATCAGGGGGTAAATAGTGGCCTCCAGTTTTTCACTGGTGTGAATTTCCCTTTTTTTTTGCTAGGTTGTGTTCTTTTAAGTGAGGACTCCTCAAGTTGAAGGCAGGGACGCATAATTAAAATTAAAGTAGAAAACCTGGTAGGCGAGACTTAGTCTATGTGTGCCAAGCCCATCAGGATCTTCTGTTGGGAATCTTTGCATTTGTGGTTTAAGAAACAACAAAAGCATACAAAAGGATTAGCTTGTGCTGTGATGGCAGGACCACTGCTCTGTTGTTCACTTTGCTGCTGGCACAACAGCAACAACAGTGGACTTCAGCATAACTGATGGAGCTTGAACATCTGAATTTTAAACAGAATCTTCATGCACCTGATGAAACAGCAAACTCTTTGGTTCAGAGCTTTATTTTTCACCTTGTAAATGGTAAGGGAAGCATACACAGCAACACTTTTATGGAAGTGAAATAAAGCAAAGGGGATGTTGCTGTAAGTACATCTTGATATTTCTGTTCAAAACAGTAGGACCTGATGAGAGAGCACTCATAAGATTGGCATAAATGGCCTTTGAATTAGAAAATTATTTGAATTAGAAAACATTATTCTAGTTTTTAATATTAGCACCTGGGCCTTTTTGTGTGACTAAGTAAGGTGATGACTGAAGAATCAAAGAGGAAATCCAAGCAGAGCAGGACTTCAGCAGGGCGGTGCTAGTTGCTGTGCTGGCTGTAGTCTGCTCTGCTTGGAACAAACCAAAACCAAAAGTGATAGTTTGGTCTAGAAGACTGGGTGGTTTTCTTTACAGGTGCTTATAATAAAATTTGCAGAGCTGAAGTAATTATTTAACTTCCTGAGGTACCTGCTAATAGACTTGATAACGTTAAGCTACCTCACTGAGTAATTAAAAAGAAAAACTTGAGTCCGATCCTCAGGTACTGTAAAAAAACCCTTAAACTTTGCAGGCAGTGAGTGTTATACTGGTTTGAGGTCCTACTTTTGCTATATTAAGTCTGGACCTCTTCCAGGAAGACATGGCTGGTGCAGTGCTGCTTTCAGAGCAGGAGCCTGGGTGCTGTCAGTTATGTAGGAGTGATCTGTGGTGAACCTGATTCCTTGCTGAGGCAAACATGCAGCACTGCACTGGAAAATGCTGGTGGCCATCTTCCATTTTCATCTGCTTTGCCCTGTGCTGTTTCCTGGCTGTTGCTGGGCTGACTTTGTTTTGTTTTTAATGTAACAGTGCCATGATGGGTCAGTCCTAAGCGCCAGGATACAGTTGATACAGCAAGTTTAAGCGTCTTCCGTGACTTAAGTGGGTAGAGGTGAAAGAGTTGGTTCTCTTTACAGTTATCTGTTGCTTGGCATGCAGAAAATATTTTAAATCTTAATCTTGGTGATTCTAATCTAAGTGGCAATGAGCTTGAATTTCACTGTAATGTTGGTGTAGCTCTGGGTTCTGATCTGCCTCTTCTGACTGCTGATAAGTAACTTTTGCTTTTTTACTTTAAGAAGCTGCACTGGAGCCAAATGGAAAATTTGCAGACCTAAGAGAAGATGACTGGACCTGCTGCCAACTTAATCGAGATGTTGGAGCAGTTCTTGGATGTCAAAACAAAACCTGTTCTAATGGCAAAATCACAGGGTCTAAGTAGCTGCTTTATCATGAAACAGTCTGGAGAGCTGTATAGGCACAAAGCTGATTTATTTTTCATTAAAGAAAGAGTAAACAAACCATTCAGGCTAGCACTATCCTACCACCCTTTAGGATAAAATTTGTGTGTTTAAAATGTAATTTTGCAGAAAGACATTGCTTCTAATTGCAGGGTAAATGAGGTTGAGGTAGGGTCAGTTAGAAAGGCAAGTGCTTCCCCCATGTTTGAGAGCGTGTTTAGGATAAT
This sequence comes from Aleadryas rufinucha, assembly GCA_013397815.1. Taxonomy (NCBI): domain Eukaryota; kingdom Metazoa; phylum Chordata; class Aves; order Passeriformes; genus Aleadryas; species Aleadryas rufinucha. Next base: position 866,917 of record VZTH01016797.1, on the reverse strand, counting down.
CTGATTTTAGGATTACTAAAAACGTAGGAATATTTCTGGGAATTCTCAAGGGTTTGAGTTTTCAGAGAACTCGGATTTTGAAGAGGAGTTCCTTTTGGACTTGTGTCAAAGCACAAGGGCCATGTGTTTTTCTGTAATGCTAAGTGAAACAGAGCTCTCTTTTTGTGAGGATATGAAGCGTCGCTAGTTAGGCTCAGGACAGGTCATCTTAGCTTAATGTTACAGCAGGTAACTGCTGAATAGAGGTGATGATGAGTGATATGAAGTAGGAACTTGGAAGCCAGGTGAAACAGCTTTAAAAAGGAAGGAGGAAAAACCCCAAACCCACACCATGTTAAGCTCAGCACTCAGGGAAGACAAAGTGTTTTGAGGGATGAATAAAAAATACACCCCAAACACCTTGCTGTGAATTTTTTCTATCACTTAGTTTTAATAGCAAGTTTTCAAGATTCGTCTAGGTTAGATTTTTTTTCTTCTCTTGTAAACAGGTCCTAATTTGCTGTTTGTCTTTTGACCTGTATGCTCTTAACTACAGCAGTAGTGTCTGGTATCTTTTTCCTTGCACAGATGAACGTTCATCCCTTACCGTAGGGGTACAGATGCTGATCTCAACTACCCTAACTTACACTTCAGGGGATCTTTGTATTTTTAATCTGCTTTTGAGCCTAATGCCCTGGAAGTTACATTTCTCCAAAATGATCTCTTTTCTTTTGGATTCTGACTGAAAGCATTTGAAGTCTTCAATTTGTCTCTTTTTTGCTTGGTAGAGCTGAAAAATACAAGAAGCACTGATTTTTGTCTAAAAAATGGCAGACTCCATCATATCCATCAGCTTGTGGATCACACTTAGGTTTATTAGCAAAAACACAGGCAGACTTCTACACTGACAGCTCTTCAGCAATTGCTGGCTTGTTTATTTGTATTCTTTCAGTGTTTGAAGGGCTGTGCATTGCTGCTGAGTAAGGCTTCCCATCTGCCACTGGCAAGCGGAGGGTTTTTTTGGTACTAGCATGGGCAGTGCTGAATGTAATTCTGAATTATTTTTTAATCTTGTGATGAAAACGTCTTTTCTTGTGCTTAAATTTTGTTTGATTGCTTGGATGCTTTGATTAGAAAATAGTTAAGCTTCTAACTTAATTTTTCTTATCCGTATTTTGATGTAATACCTGGCTTCTCTGGAGTGTCCCTTGTCAGTGTGTCTCAAGGCTTCAGAAGGGGCTCAGGTATTGCTCTGCCTTTCGGCTGCATCTGGATAATTAAGCACAGAGAAAGCTGTTTGCCTGGTGGTTCTGGTTGCTGTGTGATGATTTTTTTAGGATCCAGTTCCCTGTAACACCTCAAGTATCTTATGAATGTAGGCACTGCCTGTCTTTGTAGGTTGTGCGGGTCATACAGTGGAGATGAGTCACAAGTGAAAGGAGAAATAGCTGTGCTAGGTCTGACAGTCCAGGTCCACGTTTTATTAGGTGTTGGTTTGGAAGATTATTAAAGGCTCTTCTGTCTTCAAGATAATGTCTGACACTTCACACTGCTCTGAAGTGCCTGCTTCTGGAAGTTCCTGGTGAATACATTCTTCTTACAGACTACTGAATATTTCCTGGAGATGCTAGTAAGAGTTGAATGCTGGTAACCTCACAACCTGTCCCAATTTGATTCTCAAATATTTATTTATTGCATAAGTTACCCCTGTCATTGAGCTTCCATTGCCTGTGGCTTCCAAGCATCTTGCCTCCTGTGAAATAGTGCTGCCTTTAAGATAACTTCTTCCAGGCTGAATACTTTCCCTCTGAGTCTGTCAAAGGCAGAAAAGATGAACTGGTTACAGGTAGGCAGCTGTAATGGCTTGTGTCTAAAATACAGGCTGTGCTGCTGTGACACTGTCCCAGTGACATTGTCTGCCCCTGCATCCAGTGGGAGGCAAGTAATGAGACCTGTTTTTTAAAGCAGATTAGTGTTTTGGGACTTCATTTGCCTGCTTATTTAAGGTGCATTTTCAGCTCTCTGTAATTTAGGCTCGGGTCAACAACTGGATTGTTTTGAGTTTTTGTTCACTTGGATGGTTAAGGCTGTATTAAAAGAAGTGTATCTCATTGTATCTGCAGTCTTTGTGTTTTAAATATACATTTACTTAACATCACTCTTCCTACTTGAGAGCAAGCTGGTGTGATGATATAAATCCCCAGTTGAGACGGGCCCTGGAATTTGCCTAGGGGTGCAAGTTTAGCTTGTGTTCCATTGTTCACTTTAATGTTTTGTGTCATAATTCACTCAGGTACCAGCCTCTTTTTTTTTCTTCTATTGCTTAGTCAGCAGCAGAGCAGATACTAGTCATGTAAAATGTATGGAGAGTTGGAATTAGTTGTATTTGGTTTGCTTTTGTTGCTAAACTTTCAGTCTATATCATGCCTTCTTAAAGGCCTCCTGTGCATTTTCTTCATAACTTTTTGTCTGTAACAACAGCAGTAACTGCTTCTAGAGCTGCTTATTCCATCTAGCTAAATGGTTTGTGGCTTTGAGCATGCTCACCTGTTGCTAAGCAACTTGGAGAAATCCTAAATGACACAATTGTGCAATCCTATTAACTATTGACCAGACCTTTAATTTCTAGCAAAATTGCTGTTTGCCACATTTGTAGTGAGTTGTGCTTTGATACAGACACCTCTTTTCCATGTGAGCTTCTCTGACTGTTTCTTCAGTTCCCAAAAAGCCTTCTTAAGTTAAGGAATTCACTGATTCCAAAATGAGGGAGTGGAGTTGTGTGAAAAGTTTGACATTGTGAATGGCTGTTTTGGCACCCTGTGAACTCCACCAGTTTGTAGAGATGGAAGGAGTGGAGTTCAGATGGTCACCTTATACACTTGAGTAGCCAAAGGAAAATGGGTAGACTGCCATGTAATATTCCAGTCAGGATTATAAAGCATTGTAGGAACTCTGGATTTTTTGAGACTGTTCCTTGTATTGAAATGCAAGTAAAAATATGTAATTAAAGATGGCAGAGAACAAAGAAATGAGGCTAATATTAAAAGCACACCAGAGCCTGTTGAGATTATATTTCAATTTTAACTTGTCTTCTTGTTGGTTCTAACTTTTTTCTTGACAGAAGATGTTTAAAATTGCCACATTTTGGGGAGCGAAATTTGGGATTTTCTTACTTGCGTGTTTTAGTTCAATGGGTTTTGGTCCTTTGGCTTGTTACATCAGGCCAAGGGGCTTTTGGCTGAGTCTTGGGATGCGTTGCCTTGAGAGCCCAAACATCCTGTGATGTGCATAAGACACACTTCTGTTTTGTAGGAAGTTCAGTAGAAGCAACATTCAGGCTAAACTCCTTTTCTGATTCAAAAATTTAAAAAAAACCAAAAAAAAAATCCCCCAAACAATTTGAGTTGGGACAGCAATGATTAATTTACTTTCACCATGTTGCAGTTTGGTAAGAAAATACAAACCAATGCTAGCTGTGAGTGCTGAGTCCATTTCTCTGAATACTAATATACTAATAGGACCTAAATCTGAATTTGCTAATATGGAATTTACATAAATGGCTCTAATTTACATAACAGTATTTTAGAAATTCGGTGCCTGACATTGATTTTCTGCCAAGTGGGAGCATTGTGACAGATGGTGGAATTTTCCACCAGCCAGGTGATAACCACTGTAAAGGAGGTATTTGTCTTCCTCTAAGTCCTTGGCTTAAGGAAGGGGCTCAGTTATGCTGCAGAATTGTTATAAGTGTACTTGTTATAATTTGAGTTATCCTATTTGTTTTACATATGGGATAATATGAATGCATTATTATGAATGAATCTTAAATAATCAGATTTTCAGCTTTTCCTGTCAATTTTCACCCTTTCATCATTATGTCAATTGACAGGAAAATGTGTGGATAAGCTTCTATCAGGAGTAATGTAGTGACAGTTCAAACATTTGGTGCTATTATGTGCTGTGCAATGAAAATGTAGTATGAAGTATTTGCAGTTTTTCTTGGATCAGGGAATAGTGGAGTAGTAAATTGCTCATGATGGTAGGGAGCAAATACTCTCTGAGGAGGTGCTTGGCTTCCACCATTCAGGTTGTGCTGGCTGGAGAACAAGAACAGATGGTAACTGGCAACGTAACAGCAGGTGCAGCAGCAGTAAAACCAGATTGTTGTCCTCTGATTAGGTCATGTAAAGGTTTTTCCCATTTCTTTTGAGATCTGCTTGAGAACAACTGGGCACTCTGCAGTTCTTTTCATGTTAAGAGTTAGTTCTAATAGATTTTTCACACTTGGCAGGAGGGAAGTTCTCTTACATATTGTTTTAAGCATGTAAGGATGACAGACATAATCAAGCTGCTTCACTTTCAATATTTCTTGAGACCACCATGGAAGATGATGTGCCTGTGGGTTAATGCAGGTGAAGGCTTTCACTGAAGAACGGAAATCTGAAAGAGCTGTTGGTGAATCAGCTGTTGAGATTTGAGTGCTACCGGAACACTTTGCCATTATGTGAGAATGTCAAGCTTTGTACATTGGTGTTCTACGAAACACTTGAAAATAATTCTCAGAAGAGCCCGATTCATCATTTATCAGAACTGAATAGAAAACCTGCCTATTTACATCTGTAGGAATAAGCTTGAATTCCAGGGAAACTGTATCTTCACAAAGAAATTAAGTGTACCTCCTGTCATTCTCCAAATGGTGATCTTGGTATATGGTAGGACTGGCTTCCTGGCTGTAAACTGACAGCACAGAAGCAAATTTTTTAACTCTTCATGGAGCAAATAAATCCTGCATTGTCAGTTAAGCTGACTGGAGCTCAAAAGTGCAGGTCATGTCTGTCTGCCATTTCTGCTCCCACTGCTTTAGGGTTGTCCTGCTCCTTATAGAACTTCACAAGTACTCAAGAGGAAACAAAGTGGGATGAGGAAGTCAGCAGTGGTAGCCACCGCTTAGCGTTTCTTTACCTTTGCTGTGTTTTCTTATTGTCTGATAATATTTCATGGGGATCTCGTTTATCATGCACTAGAAGGCAAACAAGTTCATCTTTCTCTTGGAGGTTTTGTCACTTCAGACTGTTTTGGACATCTGTGTCTGTAATACATCACACTTAGAGTTCAAAGGCTTCTGCAAAACCACAGATAGTGGAACTGTCCTGAAATGAAAGTGCTTTGCGGAATCTGAGCATTTCCTGCAGGCCAGACCCAGCCATGGACTATTACTTCCTTTCTATGTGGTTAGCTCATGAAAATATTCTCAAACAGCTGAAAGCTTTTGAATGTTTTGAAAAGTCTTTTTCAGTTCTGGGTCATATTTAGTCTTATTTTTTCTGCACATTATCATGTAGGTAATATTTCCTTGTGTGGTGGTGATAGACACATGTCCTGCTGAAAGAGAGGAAGTTCATGGACACATCCTCTGGTGCCCAGCAGATCTTTTTCCCAGTGTTTAAACCTAACAAAAAGTGTGTTTTAAAATAGAATGGGAAGACGTCTCATTTATTTCTAGACTTACAAAGACAGTAAAGTGTGATTGTATTAAAAGCAGAGAAAAACATCAATGTATACAAAATTACAGCTCTGCTGTTACATCTTCTGTCTTGAACCTTAGCTGCATTCCTCCAAAAAAGCTGGCTGCAGTGCATGCTGGCCACTGCTGGGAGTTTGTGTGTGATCCCCTCCTCGGATCTATTACCTGGATGTTCCAGCAGTGTGGCTGAATGTTGCCTTGTCTTTTGGTTGCAGTGTGTTGGGTGTTTGATTGTTGTTTGCGATGTATGGAATTTACCAGGTTCATTTGGACTTAGCTTCATTCAAAATAACAGCTTCCATGTCATCTTTTTATGTATGCTCATCTCTTTGAGGCTTAAAGCTTCTGTTTTGCATTCCCGGTCCATCCAGCTGTGTGGTTGTGACTTCCTTTGCAGCCCTGGGTATGTTGTGTGTTTGAAATTGTCACTGCAGTAACACCAACCTGATCACCTCTGTCTTCTGAAGCTCTGCTCTGTTGTCAGTTCTTGGTGTCTAAAGGACAACTTTTCTGAAATTCATTAAATGTAGTGAGTATCAAATGTTTAAGATCCTTGGATGAACTGGGGCAGGGCTTAGTTCAAGCAGGTGGGAGAGGCAGTATTTTTCTTTCCTTTTTGCTGTGTTTAAAGGCAAAGTTGTGGGCAACTCAGTTTTCCCAGGATATGGGATGCTCTTGGGTATAGTGCCAAGAGAAAGCTTGTCCTAAGGCAGGCCTGGCTTGGCATGAGCATTGCAGTCTCCATCTGGATTAGTGTATGCTAAAAGACTACTTAATTTGGCTTCCTTTTTTCCCCCCCTATTCTGTGTTCCGGCTGCAATCCAGGATGGGTTTTTCCCCAGTTGTTGATGCTACCACTTCTTGGTGCTATTTATAATTATCACTGTTAAATGAAAGCAGATAATTAATTGATGATTCCTGAATTGCTTTTTAGAGGGCTCAGCTGAATACTGTTGGTTTTGATTTGCACATCTCACCTGGAGGATGTGCATATGGAATTTGCCTACAGTGTATTTGGGAAAGGGCTGTGTAGTGAAGGAGATTGGGGGTCAGTAGTGGGGGGAAAGTGGTTTCAGCAGCAAAACTGTTTGCTAAGCCTCTGTTCTGCTACTTACTGGTACAACTGAGTATGAAGCAGAAAACCTGCTGTTTCTGTATTTGGTACCAAGAACATGCCATGGTGTTCGTGTTTATACCTGTGAGTTTAAAACTATCTTGAAAGAGTTTGAACAGTGTTTATGAGCATTTGATAACAAGGAAATGTGGGAATGTGCTTTGATTTGGGCTGGCCTGTCCTGAAGATGACCTCTGCAGTGTAACCTACCTGCAAAGACTTTATTTTTGTAACTTACAGGTCCATGGGATGTAGGTAAAAGGTACTCAGATGGATTTGTCCCTGGGCATGGGTGGTGCTGTTCACTTGACTGGTGGTCTGAATTTGTGACAAGTGACTTGCTGAGATTGGTGGAAGCAGGAGAAGAGCAGCATGTGTTTGTTTGTAGCATAATAATTTTATTATAATGCAATATTCCTCCAGAGAGCTTGACACTCACAGCAAGTAGTGCTGTGCTGCTGATAAAAATAGATTGGACTTACTCTGACCTTTAAAAATGCCCCTAATACAGTAGCCCAGGCTTTGCCTGAGAACATCTGACTTTTAATTCTGATTGTGAAGTCAAGTGAGGTAAGTAGAATTTGGATCGACTGTAAATGTCTTAGCCACTTAGCAAATCCTCTTGAAGAACCATACTTGCTTGCCACCTGCTTTTTACTGAGGTTATGTGGGATGATTAACTACTGGCATGTTAGGAGGTGACCTTCCTCGGCCTTGCAGCCTCTCCCACCTCTGGTTTGGTACCCAGGAGTCCTCTCCCTGGCACCAAATCACTGATGACTCTGAAAACACAGTGCTTAAACTGCTTACAGGGGTAAAACAGTTCTGGTGTGTGCTTTCTGCTGTGATTAGGTGGCTTATGCAATCAGGATGTGAAGAGCCATTTGAAATGCTCGTGCTTTATGGAGCTTTTTTTTCCATAGTTTTCAGTTGACCAAAGAAATGGTGNTAATGCAATATTCCTCCAGAGAGCTTGACACTCACAGCAAGTAGTGCTGTGCTGCTGATAAAAATAGATTGGACTTACTCTGACCTTTAAAAATGCCCCTAATACAGTAGCCCAGGCTTTGCCTGAGAACATCTGACTTTTAATTCTGATTGTGAAGTCAAGTGAGGTAAGTAGAATTTGGATCGACTGTAAATGTCTTAGCCACTTAGCAAATCCTCTTGAAGAACCATACTTGCTTGCCACCTGCTTTTTACTGAGGTTATGTGGGATGATTAACTACTGGCATGTTAGGAGGTGACCTTCCTCGGCCTTGCAGCCTCTCCCACCTCTGGTTTGGTACCCAGGAGTCCTCTCCCTGGCACCAAATCACTGATGACTCTGAAAACACAGTGCTTAAACTGCTTACAGGGGTAAAACAGTTCTGGTGTGTGCTTTCTGCTGTGATTAGGTGGCTTATGCAATCAGGATGTGAAGAGCCATTTGAAATGCTCGTGCTTTATGGAGCTTTTTTTTCCATAGTTTTCAGTTGACCAAAGAAATGGTGATGGAGAAGCCAAGTCCCCTGCTGGTCGGGCGGGAATTCGTGAGGCAGTACTATACCCTGCTGAACCAAGCACCTGACTATTTGCACAGGTAAAGCTCTGCTTCACTCTGAGCTGGTTTTCTGTGTGAATTCCCTCACTTGTGTGTTAAAATTGGTGAATGATCTTATTACTTAGCTTGCTGAATTTGGACACTTAGAAACCTGATTTATTCAAGATGCTGAGTGTCGTTTACTTTTGGTTTTGATCGGCTGGGTTAAAAGATGGATAATAAAGATTACAAGAATTCTTTAAATATCTGAGTCCTGGTTGTAACTGAAATTAGTGAAGCTTGCTACTTCTGGTTGTATTCAATATAAATTGAAGTTAGAGAAATACTACTTAGTTAAGCATATCTGTAGTTTCTGGCTTGATAAAATGCCCCCTGACTAGGAGGAAACATTGAATAAGTTGTGTGCTTGTGTACTGGTCTCCCTTGGGAGTCACACCAGCTCTTTCTTAAAGGAAAGTCAGGGAAATTATGGATATGCAGCAAACTACAATCTGTTATCTAAACAAATGGGTCCTGTTTGGTGTGATGGGTGTCCTTTCTGAAACTAGTCTTGTTTATGAAGATACACTTTGTTTTACTGTGTTTTGAGTAGCCAGATAAATAGTTTCTGAAACCTTCTCCCTTCCAGTCTTAGGAACACTTTTTCAGAGTGTTTCTCTACTTAGGTGGACAGCTGACTCTGTGCCATGGAATCCATTTCAGTCATTTATCTGCTGGCAAAGTGCTGTACTGTACCGTGGTGCTTAGGGCATTTTAGCTGGTAATCTCTCAGTTGCAGGAAGGAAGATTTACCTGCAATACTTTTTTACTGTAGAAGAGCAAAACAACTCCCATTGCTCCTTGCTCAAGCTTGAAATCAGAACTTGATGGGGAGCCTTCAGCATTGTGGGTGTTCAGGGTGTCGCTTTGGAGACCTTGTGCAGACAGGGGATAATGGGATTGGATCATGAGCTCCCATGAGACTTTGGTTTTGGCTGTTAGTGCCTGGGTCTCTGACACACCTGAATGCTACAGTTTATGTGAGAAAACTTAGTGTTTTCCCCCCACCCCCAGATTGGTAACGGGATTATGAGATTTTGTGGCTTTGTTCTAGTGATTCAGATAGGAAACTTACTTGAAAGTGTATTATTCATACTGTACTCTAATGTAGAGGCTCAGTGTTCTTACACAGCAGAGCTTGGCATTAAAGTATTTCTTTCTAACAGGTTTTATGGAAAGAACTCTTCCTATGTTCACGGTGGCTTGGATTCCAATGGAAAACCAGCTGACGCAGTCTATGGGCAATCTGTAAGAACTTTAAAGAAGAAAACTGTTCTTTCCTTCTATTTTGTTACCTTTCTGGTTGAGAAGAGAAATGTATCCAGTGTGATTCACAGTGCTTTCACCCTGTTAAAGTGCTTTCTTTAAAAAAAAAAAAAAAGGGCGGGGGGGAGGGAAAAAACCCCTCATCTGTGGACAGCAATGGTTAGGCAAAATGTGCTTCCTTTATTGGAAAGCTCATAATGTAAAATTGCTTGCAAAGCAAACCTAACAAGCATCCTGCTGAGCTTTCTCCCCAGAGTTAGGGAATGTATCTTAAACCAGTCTTTTATGGTTTTGCTTTTGCTTTCTCTGAAAGCTGCTAACTTGGCAGAAATGGCTTCTGCAGCGTAACCCATGTGTACCATTCTTTCCTAGGATATCCACAAGAAGGTGCTGTCACTAAACTTCAAGGATTGCCACACAAAGATCCGTCACGTGGACGCCCACGCCACCCTCAACGACGGTGTGGTGGTGCAGGTGATGGGGGAGCTCTCCAATAACATGCAGCCCGTGCGCAGGTTCATGCAGACCTTCGTGCTCGCACCTGAGGTGGGTTCTGACAGCATTCGTGAGCTCTTTGTGCTTCGCTGCTGCAGTCTGAAGGGTTAGACTGGGAAGGTGACTTGCCACAAAATTCAGCAGTGATGTTCTGAAAATTCCTTTGGGAATTACGCTACTTTTGTATGATTGTACATTTGCCTTGGTTATTGAAATCAGTTATAAATATCCTGACTTTGGCCTCTTAGCTTAGTGCAACACATTTTTTTCTTAAGCATATTAAAATGATGTTCTCTTTGATTTGCTATCCTAGCAACTGGCCTTTTTACTGAAAAAGAAGTAGTAGAAAGAGAGGAATGCTTCTTGTCACTTGAAAACGTGGGTTCCAGGTCTTCTTGTTCTTGGAGTCTTGACGAAGCATTTGAAGTGGCATTTTTAAATAGACAATTTTTTTTAACAAAGCAGTTCACAGAATTGAAACTGATAGTGAAAAAGGAGTGTAGCAAGATCGCTCTATTTTCCAATATGACTTGGAGATAAGAATTGATACTTTGGACACCAGGAAGTTGTCACTCACTTTTTCAGTGTTGTGAGCTATTGGAATTGAAAGCACTTCCACAATTTTTTTTCTCTTGTTCCATGCATACTTGACTTGTTAGGAGTGATGTCTTTTTTCTTTCTTGTTTTCCTGCCCCAAATAACATCATTTTCTTAGAATAGGTAAATTTGGATTAATCTTGTTGGAAAGATGATATGCTCAAACCTTTATTGTTTTCACATTATTTCAGTTTTTACATTACTGGATTGATGTAATTGAATCAGTTCCTCCCTTTGATTTGCTTTCAGGGCTCTGTTGCAAACAAGTTCTATGTCCACAATGATATCTTCCGCTACCAGGATGAGGTTTTTGGGGACTCTGACACTGAGCCTCCAGAGGGTAAGTAGCAGAAATTTTTGTATGGTTCTGTTGATGTTTGGATCTGGATCTATATAACATTCTATTCCCAGACCAAAGGAAATCTTGCTGGAGAAGACAGATCAGTGTTAAATTTCATGTGCTTGTAGGTTTTTTCCTTGCCTGTAGTTTCTTTACAGTCCAGCAAGGAGTTGTGACATGCAGATGATTATTTTTCTGGCATATTTTGTTTCTATTACAAGAATTGTAAGACTTTTTGGCAGTTACAGTCAGATTTGTAGGTTATAAATCTGGTTCTCTGAAGTATTTGGAACATGTTTTTTAACCTTGGTCAAAACTGAGTAACCCAAAGTGATAGTGGAAATACAAGAGAATGTCTGTTCCATGTCACATCCTGAAATTTTTTCCTGTGTGCTCCTTCGTGGAAACTTCACTTGTGTGTTGTGGTAGGTGCCTTGTGTTTGAGCCTCACATTAAAGATGTGTGTTGTATTTTTTTTTTCTTTTCTAACCTTATTTAGAATCGGAGGAGGAAGGGGAGGAACCTGAGGAAAGACAGCAGACACCTGAGGCTGTTCCTGATGACAGTGGTGCTTATTATGAGCAGGCTGTCAGGTAATAATATATTTATAGATGAGGTCAGGTGTTGTGTGAGACAGGCTGCTTGTAGAACGGGTCACATGAATTGATTGCCATTAATAGTTTTCCTCTGACAGTCAAAAGATTTCTGTTTATTGATCAGCTGAAATCAAAATGCTGTTAGGCTGAACATGGAGACGCTGCATTTATTTTTTTTTTTGCTGCTTTATAGTGTAGCAATGCAAAATTTGCATCCCTGTGCAATGTGGCCTTACTTGGCCTTGTTCTTCCTCTCAGGTGTCATGTGCCTGACTTCTGTATTGGATAAGTAGCACTGCTTATCACCAGTAATGGAATAAATACAATACCACCTCTTTTTCCTGCTGTATTATAGCAATGACATTGAGGAACACCTGGAAGAGACAGCTGCAGAGGCAGAGCCTGAGCCAGAGGCAGAACCTGAACAGGAACCTGAACCAGAGGCGCAGGAAGAAAAGTCTGAGCCAGTATTAGAGGAATCTGCTCCTGAAGAGACTGTGGAAAAGAGTCCTTCTCCAGCTCCTGCTGATCCAGCTCCTGCAGTGCAAGAGGACTCCAGGGTAATGACAGTGGATCTCTCTTTTCTCTGATGTGGTTTCATCAGTATGGCTCTCCTGTCTATTTACAGAGCTTTTATTTTTACCTGGGGATTTTTGTCACTTCTTGGTGTTAAGGAAGGTAAAAGTGGACAGATTGGTACTCAGGAATCCAATACTTAGGTTAACCTTGATGTGATACTTGGTGTTGGGCCACTGCTGTGTCCTGTTTCAGCTGTGGAATTCAGAAAGAGAGTAGAAGTGTGACTCTACCGTCATTACTCTTTTGAATTTAAATAACTTGAAGGAAATTGTGGGGAAACTGCTATTGGCTGGCTCCTGATTTTTAAGTATAAGTTAAAATTTGTTCCTATTATCCTGTGTGTTAGCTGTACTATCAGTAATATATTTCAGAAGGAGATGTAGTTATGTTATTATCTTTCTCCTTTTTTTTAAGACGTTTTCCTGGGCATCAGTAACCAGCAAGAATCTTCCTCCCAGTGGGGCTGTCCCAGTATCAGGAATACCACCTCATGTTGTGAAAGTACCTGTCTCGCAGGTAGGAATCCAGCACTTAGTTTAAGTGCTAAACTGGCTGACAGTAAACTGAGGTGGGGAAAAATAGAGTGAAATCTACTTGCTTATGATTTGACTTCCCAGGCCCCAAAGATTTTGGAATTCTGTGATTTCTGGTAGACTTTATCAAGATGTTATTCCTAGGCTTTTAGGTTGAGAATTAATTGTGTCTCCTGGAGGAAAACAGGGAATGTTCATGTGAATGCTGCTTGCTTTTAGCATATATGCCAACATGAGCTACCATGCATTTTAGTCACAGGTGGAAGAAACTGTTACCTTTTCCTGGTATTTTTTTTTACCACCAACTTGACAGTGAAGCTTAAAAGCTGAACCTGCTGGTATGTGTGTCTGACTCTCAACTGTTCACTCCTTTTTTTTAATTGATACAGCCCCGCCCTGAGGCAAAGCCCGAATCTCAGACTCCCCCTCAGAGACCTCAGAGGGATCAGCGAGTGAGGGAGCAGCGAACGAGCATCCCACCACAGCGGGGTCCTAGGCCAAGTAAGAGAAGCTGCAAAGAGGCAGCTGTTTTCTGTTGCTTAAAGGTTTTGGGAAAGTAATGTGATAATTAAAGCTTTTAAAATCTCATTCCGTTTGTCAGTAAACAATTTTTACTCAAGTGAAAACTCAAGCTTGGCCTCAGCCAGGTGATAAAAAGCAAATGGTTACAAACTTGCTAATGTAGAATGTTTTCCTTTTTTTATATATAATGGATAGATAGTGTGAATTGATTCTGGCTAATGGTGATAATTCTGACCATGGCTTGTTTTTCTTTGTTGTCGGACTCACTTTTCTAAAATCAGTTTTGCTTTTCTGTTCAAGTTCGAGAGGGTGAACAAGGTGATGTGGAAACCAGGCGGATTGTGAGATACCCAGACAGCCATCAGCTGTTTGTTGGGAACCTTCCCCATGATGTGGATAAATCTGAACTTAAAGACTTTTTCCAAAGTAAGTTGGTTGCTTTGCTGTCCTCTCGGGGGTTGGGGGTTGCAGCCATGGGCGTGGTCAACAGAGCATTCTAATGTATGACCCAAGAACTTGGCTTTTCTCTTGCAGGCTATGGCAATGTTGTTGAACTCCGCATCAACAGTGGTGGAAAGCTCCCCAATTTTGGGTTTGTGGTGTTTGATGATCCTGAGCCAGTTCAGAAGATCCTTAGCAACAGGGTAAATAAATTTCTAGTCAGTGGTTTTTGGTCTGTTGACAACAGACAGTGTTTTTTAGCTTAACAGGAAGGGATTATACTTGGTCCCTTTAGTCTTTCTTGAGCATATTAAAGTAGGTGTGATGCCTTTCCCTCCTATTACCAAGATTTGTGCAGTCTTTTGTCACTGAAGTAGCTTGTAGCAGCTCATTAAAGAGCCTTTTTCTGGTGAGAGGTTGCTGAACACAGGAAGTGTATAAATAGCTTTCAGGAAGACAAGGTAGAGAGAGTCTGATTCTATGGACAAGTAGAATCTTGTTTGTCAGAGGCTGAAAGGAAGAAGGTGTATTGGTGTGCACTCTGAAAAGAATTTTGCTAACAAAGGCAGGAGGTACCTGCTCATCCTGTCAGCAGTGATTACTAATATAGAATGTGTGCCCATGCCTGCCTGCTGTGGTAGGCAGGGACTCTGGATGCACCCTCACAGCCGTGCTGTGAGCTTGCTTACAGTCCAGCTCTTTTCTAAAACACATCAGAATGTTCAGTCTTAAACCTGAGGTGGCTTTTCAAGGGTCACTCCTTCACATCTTTATTTTCTCCAGTAAAGCCCCAAGACTAGATGCATGGTTTGACTATTGCTGTTGTTTAGTAAGTAACCCTAAAACACTTTAGTCTTTCATGGAGAGGAGGATATGAGACAAAGTTGCAGGAATCTGCTTGACCTTGAAGAGGTCCTGGTGACCTGTTAATGAAAGTACCTTCTCTGCTTCTGTTGCAGCCCATCATGTTCAGGGGAGAGGTGCGCCTGAACGTGGAGGAGAAGAAAACACGAGCTGCCAGGGAGGGTGACCGCAGAGATAACAGACCCCGTGGACCCGGAGGCACTCGTGGGGGGCTGGGAGGTGGGATTCGAGGGCCTCCACGTGGAGGAATGTCCCAGAAGCCAGGATTTGGAGCTGGAAGGGGGATTGGGCAACGCCAGTGAATTCATCGCGGATGTTGATGTGGTGGCGCAAACCCTTTTTCCTGCAGATTTGTGAATTTCAGCCTTGGGTATCTTGGAATGTGGCCCTAGCCTGTTATAGACTGCTACGTTTGATACTATTTTGGCCCCTTTTTGTTTGTGTTATGGTTCTGTGATTTATTTTTTTCTAGTCCTTGTCCCAGATTCCAGCTTTGTGGAACAACGTTTTAGGAAAAGTGGATTTTAAAAAGAAAAGAACTGAATTTTCTTGTTCACCTCAAACTTACGGACTGATTTTTGTTTTTTTGGTACCAGTGGTTTTTCCTAAAGGAATGTCTCTTTCTTTTTTCTTTTTTTTTTATTTCCTCCCCTCTTTCTAATGAATTTGGTGCAGTCAGCGGAATAATATTTCACGTGCATGCGTTCAAGAGCCTGTAGGAAAACATAGTTCTTGGCAAGTATTTCAAGGGCAGAAAAGCAAAACTCTTGATGTTTCTTTGAGGGTCATATGAACATCCTCCGGTCTGGAGACATTGCCACTTGAAAAATTGACTTCCACCTTTCTCTCTGTGGCGCTGTAAAAGTGGAATAATGGGTATCTGTAGAATCTTTTTCTTTTGATACATGATCACAGCGAGGAATTTGAACTACTGTTTTACCACTTCGAAATTTTGGATTGTGGGATAGGTTTTAAATGTCTAGAACTTGACTCTTAAAACACTTTTCCTGAACTTATGAAATTTTTTATTGAAATAGGGAGTTTTTTTCATGTTTAGTTTGTATTTGTATAAAAACAAAATTGTTGTGCCTTCTATTTATCTCTCATTCCAGTTTTGGCAAATTGTTTAAAAAAAAATAAAAAAAGGTCTAGATTTGCTTTATCAAGTGAAGAGTATGTTGGAGTTTTTCCAAGGGGAAGAGGCTCTTCAGTCACTAGGTTTACAAGGTAGAGCTGGTTGTAGCTAAAGCGTTTAATACCTTCTGTGCATCACTTTGGCTGCATTTAAATTATTGAAAACAAATACTTTTTGGATGCAAAAGTTAATAACTTGAAGCTGGGCAGTTCCTGTTGTAACTATTGCAAAAGTACAAGCAAAGCAGAAATACCTGTGTCACATCATTTAGTTTCAACTGCTGTAAGTAATAGTTATTTTTGCAGTACTCCACTCCTTGCTTCAGACCTGAAGTGGATAAGAAGGAATTTTTGTCAGAAGTATGGAAGGTGCTTGTCTGTTCTGGTGTTAAGATGTCCACGCTCTCCACTGCCTCTGAAAGATGATGAAACTGAAAATAAAATACAAAACTGGGTAATTTCAATCCAAGAGATCCTGTAAGATGGTGCTGCACAAAGCAGTGTTTCTGTGATGCCTGGTGTTAAGCATCTGGATGAAAATGGTGGATTTGTCTATGCCAGACCTTCAGGTCTCTTGGTAGCACAATAGAGCTGCATAGGAAGTTTGCTAATCTGTGTCAGGTGTCAGTGTTTCCATGTTTCTTGGTTTATTACTATAATGACTGTGCACATGCAGTGTGTCATCTCTTGACCTGTGCTTGCTGTAAGCTCTGGAGCAGAGCTGCCCTCGGTATTACCTGTCCCCAAGTCATGTTTTGCCTTTTACTTGCCAGACTTACTGGTTGAACCTGGTTGTACTAAATGTTGCTAGAGTGTTGGTTTGTTTAATTTTTTCCTTCATATTTGTTACACTATCTGTCCCTTCCTTCCTTACAAATGTGTCTCAGATTGGCCTGCTTACCATCTGTACCTGGAGATTTAATACCTTAGTGAACTGGGCGAAAGTGTGAGCTATGGTGTGCTCTCACAGCCAGCATTTGGGGAAAATCTGCTGCTTCCTCTTGTGGTGGTAACTGGTATTTTTTTAAAAAACAAAAGCTGTCTGCATTTTTCCTATCAGGAATGCCTGTGAGGTGAAAGTAAGCAGTGGAGATCTTTCACGGAACCCTGTCCTTGTTGTTTGTGATATGTTTTTTCCCCTTTGTTGAGTTTCTGCCGTTCTTGACGTTAAATCCGAAGACTGCAGTAACAGGTTGCGCTTCAGACTTATCAAAGTGCTTTTAATAGAAGCTTTTATAGCTTTTAACCAAATCTGCAAAAGCATCCGTAAGCTTGAACCCCCATTTCTGTAGTGGGAGCTGGACAGTTCTGGCTCATTGTTGTCTGATTTGAAAGAAGAGTGTCAGTAAAGAATTTAAAAGGGTGAAGTGTGTGCTTGTTCTCATATGAATCATACTCAATATGTTGACCCAGAAAGTGTTGTTCTTGTCCCAAGATGACAGGCAAAATAAAATATTTACATAAAATTCTGTTGGAATGTCTTGTAAAGCAGTACTTTTCAAAAGCAAATTATGTTGTAGACTGACTTTTGGTATTTGCATTTTGGTGACTCTGTGACTCTCTAATAACAAAGTCCTCTGAAAAGACCTGCTGTAAAGTGTTGCACATTGGTTTTGATGTTCAGGCCTTCTGGTGGCCTCCAGCCCTTCTGGTTCCTGCCTTGCTGTACTGTTAAGACCTCAGTATCTCTTGTCAAAGGCCTCCAGTACTTTGCATAGGTTCTTGAAGATGACTGTGGAGCAACCATGATTTGATTTGCCTCAGCTGGCTGCAGTTGGCTACAAGAGCTCCAAGAAGGCTGATCTCTAATAACCAAGGTAGTCCAGCTCGTTCTAGGAACCACATGCTACAGTCTTAAATGAATCAGGCTCTGTGTGTGTCTCCTTTCTAGTGCCTCCACTTCAGTCAAGACAGGGAGGTGGTGGTACTGAAGTGCTCTTGGTGTCCCAGTGCTCTGCAGGAAGTTGGGAAGTGAAGAAAAGCTGTCTAGAGCTGTCAGGCTTTTGCACTCACAGCAGCCACATGGACAGTGTTGGAATAACCTTTGTGATCATGATACCTCGTTGATCTGCCCTTCTGAGAGTACAGAGAGTGTTTCATGTGTGACTGGTGTGATCTGGCCTCTTCTGGCCGATTTTAATAGTATAAGACAAGTAGAAATAAGAGCATTTCACTTGCAGTGGTTGATAGCACCCAAACCAGAACTGGAAGCTATGCTCTGCCTCCGCTGCCTTTTTTTCCTTCAAGGGCATTGCACAATTAAAAAGGTTTAGTTACCCCTTAAACACTGAGAAATATCTGGAGTACCAGCAGACTTGTGTGGGGCTGTTTTGTAAAGCTGAACTGAGATCTTTGTGTGTTTGGGAATGCAGGTGTTGGTTGTGCACTTAAGCTTAAGGATTCAGGCTGGGATCACTTCCTTGCTCTGCAGGGCCCTCTGATACGTTTGGTTTAGTTTTGTGTTTGTTTTTTGTTTGGTTGGTTTTTTTCCCTTATTTTTCTTTAAATTTGCTCAGACTGAAGCTCTGGTGTTCCTGGGTGTCCACTCTCCACATACAGGTGAGTATGGAAGTGGTGAGCTTGCTGCTGGAAGCAGAGCTTGGTGGAGAGGATTTACCCCTGGAGCAGGAAACAGCCTGTGTAGTAACAGTGATCTCTGACTTGAGTCTGAGAAACTCCCCTCTGGTGCCATAAGGCAGAGATGTATGTCCTTGAGACCTGTGAGTTCACTTTCTGTAGTGAAAAGGATGGTTTTGGGTGCAGGTGTGAAGATTTGCAGTTGATCTTTGCAGCTGCTTATTCTGCACATCGTGGAAAGGCATATTTTTGAAGAAATTGTTTCTTAATTGTTTCTGCTCCCTTACAAAGTTTTTCTTGGGGACAGGAGCACACACTATGTGAAGTTTTAAGCTGTGTGTGCTGTGGGAGGAAGGAATTGCCTCACTGATTTAATTTCCCAGCAGTAAGATCTTTATCCTTATTTACATGTTATATGGAAGAATGGGGCAAGGTGGTCCATTGATAACTTTGGTTATGAGACGTGAAACTGAGTGAAATTCTTTCGTACTCCATCATTCCTTACAGACAGTTTTTAGACTAATGGCATGTTCTCAGCATAGATTTGAAGGGCAGGATGATGCCCTTCTGTTTTCTGTCACAGAATGCCACTTGCCAAGCCAAGAGGGATCCGCTGTTCCACTGGTGATATTTCGAACTTGACAGAGCACCTGACAGTGGAAGGAAAAACACTTTGTGACCATCTTTGAGATTCCATGTGAGAAGCAGTCCTCCTGCATTCTGAAATGTCATTTTGGTTGTTTGCACCAACGTCACTCCATCTGCCAAAGAATTTTAAAGCTATGTATGAATAATGTTCTAGCTTGCAAAATAGTACAAGAAATACAATTTTCTTTGTATTTCCAGCTGCTGCATGGAACCTCCAGCACTAAAAATCCATGGAGAGAAATTTCAGAAAAATCTTTAATTTTTTTTATTGGAATCAGCATGAATGTATGATTCAATAAATATATTTT
The DNA here is from genome assembly GCA_013397815.1 of Aleadryas rufinucha. Taxonomy (NCBI): domain Eukaryota; kingdom Metazoa; phylum Chordata; class Aves; order Passeriformes; genus Aleadryas; species Aleadryas rufinucha. Next base: position 847,818 of record VZTH01016797.1, on the reverse strand, counting down.
ATATACATTTAACAGCAGAAACTTTACATTCCATCTTCAAACTGCTGAAATAGAACTTCTGTTTTAAAATTCTTTTTACAAGCCAGAAAAATAATCTGCCACTGGCTGTGTGGTCATGCAAATTGTCTAAGTTACAGGTTTATTTCTTCATGATGTAAAAATACTGATTTGAAGGAAGCAATTGCTTTGCACTCTGACCAATGTAGCAAAATATCCTTAAATGGAGTGTAAGGCCATACCAATTTTGTGTATGTATAGATTTATACATATGTATATATAGTAAACTCATACAGAAAATACAGAGATCCCTTTTTAAGGTGGGTAGGGAGAATACATGTAAATACTTCATGATTAAGCTAATTTATTCCTTTTGAAGAATTTTACATCTTAAGTTTGAAACATGACTATTTTTTGTATTTCTCTAGTCCCACCTTTATTTTTGAAGGGAGAGTAGAGTGAAAATTAAAAAGCACTGACTTTTTCTTTCTTTTTTCAACTTGTGTAAATGAACCAGTAGAGGTACTCAGAGAGCACTTGTGTTGTCCACTTCTTTCCTCCCTCTTACATTAATTCCAGGGATTCTTACTCTGAATACTTTTCTCATTATCTCCTGTGAGATGTGGGTGTCAGCACCCACCTTGCAAAGAAGAAAATGAAAGCAGATGCATATGCAGCAACCCTTCATTGTCTGTTTTAAAGATGCTTATGTGAAGTTAAAGGGTGATGAGTTTTGTCCTATTAAGAGCAGCTGCCCCTTTTTCTTATGCTGAAAACTTGATCAAACTGGGCCAGTTTAATGTCACTGCCTCTGAGATCTTGATAAGATTGAAGAAGGAAATCACTCTGACCTTGTTGCCATCCTTTCCTGATGATGAACAAGCTTGGGAAAATATCCTTTTTTTTTATTTTTTAACAAGCACACGAAATCCACATCAATAGCTCAAATCTGGATTTAGTACTTAAAGAACACTGATAAAGGAGCTGTGGTGGACATGTGTCAAGAGGGTCTGTCCTACAGCTGAGGGTTGGGTCTGTTGGCAAACCCCACGTTCTTACCCTGAGTGGAGGGTGACTGGCATTGCCCTCCTGGGGCACAGGGAGTGCTGGCAGAGGGATGGGACACCCTGTAACATCTCCCACTGCGGCTGCTGAACCAGCCCAGCCCTTGGCTGCCCCTGCTGTAAACAGCATCAAGGCGCTGTTGTGTTTGGGAACAAATGAGCTTCAGTAAGCCAAGCTTTGGAAACAAAGATTTTCTTCACACAAATGGCTTGCAGATGGGAGAGATACAGAAAATGGGGCAGCACAATGCCACTGCTTAATAGGCTTTTTTTCAGAAGTTTTTGTGAGATATTCTTCCTAGGTACCAGATTTTGGGGGTTTCACTAGTGAAGTAAATGCTGAGGGAAACTGAGATAATGTCTATCAAGGACATGAGGGAAACGCTGTCTAGGTGCTGAGCTATTCCCACTTCTATTTGTTTCGCATATTTTCAATTGGAAGATATTTCTGCTGTGTGTGTTTGTATCTCCCCTCCAAAGCAAAACCAAATGTGCAATGGTTGTCCTGAAGAGAAATGTCTTAATATTTTTATTTTTCTTCTAAATTCATTTACAAAACAATGTAAATGGGTGTGCGTTTATAGTTGGATGGGAGAAATTCCTGGATCCTCCCCCCCGTTTTTTATATCACTTAAGTGTAAGTTTTTCATTACTCCTTAGTTGTAATATAACAAGCATGATATGCTGTACACTGTGGTAGAATGTGAGAGACAACACAGTCCATAAGATGTCACCGTCCACGATGTTTAGCCTGCTCATGGCTGTGGTTTGATCTCGGGTGGGTGGTGACAAACAACTGCTTTGGACAGGCTTGTGCATCTTCAGGGTTCCAAGGCTGCTTCCAGCGTGGTGTCACCGATGCTGCAGGATGGCAAACTGTGACGAAATGCAGCGACCTTTGCATGTCAGGCCATTTTTGGGTGAAGTCCTCTGTGTTGTTGCTTTGTCTTTACATCTCTCAGTCTCTTAATCCACTGAAGTTTTGCTGTATCTCACACACGTGTGTGAATGGCTTTTAGCACGGTTACCTCCTATTTCAGTTCTTTTGAAACAGTCAAACCTTTGCTGCAGCTCAGTAAGTCCATGAAAGAAGGGGTGAGCTCTGGCCATTAGTGCTGTCGGTATGTCATGACCAGACTTGGGAACCACACAAACTTCTCATTTTGTGTAGGAATTCCATTTCACAGTAGGCTTGAGACGCTCCAGGCGGTGCATTTTTCAGGATCATTAATTCCACATGCATGTGGCGAAGTAAATCCCTTGGCCTTTGTGCCTCATGTACCTCTGGAGCTGCCGATGTCCCCTGACTCCCTGCCCCAGTCACAGGGAGCACCAGGCTGATTGTACAGTGAGGAGCTCAGAGGCAGAGTTCAAGCACAGCAGGTCATTCAGGTCACTCTCCCCAGCGAGGGGAAGGTCAATTGCTTACCTGCATCTCATTCTCCCATAACATCACTGTTTGGATCTTAATGTTTGTTTCCCAAAAGTTACATTTTGAACGCTCGCAAAGCTGACAGATCCCCAGATTAACCTGCTGTTGTGACCTGATTTAAGGAGGGATGTATCAATTACGGTTCTGAAATGTGTCTTTTAACTGCCCTGTCAAGTTTAGTTGTCCTGATCAGGGCTGGAGGGCCATGACTGGGGTGGGGTGGGGCATCAGTCTGGGTGTGGAGGTGCTGTTTTTACAGTTCTCCACTCTTGAGTGGGTTAACCTGGGGATTTGTCAACTTGGCCCATGCTGTTTCTGAGCTTATTTTCTCTTCTGATTTAACCCTGGAATTGGAAGAATGATAGTGTTTTGGACAAAAACATAGCAGATGTGGGAAGATTGGAATAGAAAGGAAAGTATAAATTCAGTGTAGGCAGAGCAGAGTGTTTCAAAGCCCTGGTTCAGTTGTTTCCCTGGCCTAGATAAGCACAAGGCAAAAGAACTTCTGCTCCCTTCTGCTAAGATTTTGTTGGGTCAGCCTCCAGCTGAGCATCTCTTGTACAGCTGAGCTCTACTGCTGTGACCAAGGGGACTGGCCATGGTCACTTAAAATGGTAAGGAGAGGGTATAACGACAGCCTAACTCATTAGTGATCTTTTTTTTTAAATTATTCTAGTTTTCCTGGTTGAAAGTGGGATTGAGGGTAAGTGGAGGCATGCATCTGACCAAGGACTTGCCAGGATTGTTACACTCCTGCCTGTGAAGGATGTACCTGTGTCCCACACCTTGGCATGCAGCAAGATGCACTCCCAGCACCATTCTTACATTACAGAGGCTGCCCCTTCTCCACTTCCTTTCCTCGCTGGTTTCTCTGTTTTTAGAGGTGACACTGCCCATGCTGTACCACGTCACTTCTTCCATGGGACAAGTCCAGCTTCCTGAATTCTCTTTCCAGCCCCTCAAGGAATAAGCAGCAGTATTTAAAGCCTTGACTCCAGGAAGACCATATTGGTTGCAGTGACTGCACTTAACTACAGCACGAAGTGAGTACTACAAGTTCCTCTGCCTTACATGATCCTTGGTCTGCTCTTCCTTTCTCTTTTCAGATCCCTGCCTTCACTCTACTCTTGGCTGGGGAGCTGAACTCTACTTTCTAACAGTGCAGCCTCAGCAGAGCAGACCTGGCTGAGAAGCTGTGGTTACAACACAGTTGTGGCACGTCACAAGCTCCAGAGCTGGCCCTGCTCCTCAGGAACTCATTGGTTCTTCACCCCAGCACAAGCAGCTGTGGTGAGGATACTTCTGAAAACGTGTGAGTGCATACCCAGGAGAGGTGGTTAAGGCACCTCCCGTGGCACAATCTTCAATATTGCATAGTTTTCATTCAGTAAAGGTCAGTGTTTGGGGATTAGTTGTCAAGCAAGAAACACTGGAGCCCAGGCCCCAATCCTGCTATCGTTGCAGGTCATGCCCTGCTGATCTCTGCAGGGCTCTGACAGGGCAATGCTGCTTTAAGCAGTTACCAGGCCTCCAGTGTAATTGTGACTGTGATGGTGTCATCACTGCAAGGTTGATTCAGGCTTGAACCTGGAGCTGTAATTTAGTGCCCAAATTCTGTGGTATGTTTAACCCAGGACAGCTGGCTTGGCTGGTCTGCAGCCTAAAGCCTGATTCATGTTTTTGTCAGACAGGTTACTCAGCAGTGCTCCAGTGTCACCAAGTGCCTGGATAAGGCAGATGTCCTCCCAAAGACCCTTTGGGGAAGGGGATTTTGGCTTGTTACATTGCTAACAGTCCTGGGACCAGCTTCCCAAAAGCCTTAGCAGCAAAAAGTACCTGTGAGCTCTGTGTCCCTCAGACCTGGCACCCCCAGGCAGCTCTACCTGGCCCTGCTTATGCCAAACTTGACTCATCCACCACAGCAGCGACACTCTCACAGCCTGAGCACGTGGTTACTGATGATACCTCATGCCCCAGTTTCCTGGGTAGGTGAGGAGGGTGTCCTTGTTTGACTTCAGCTACTTACGCAATTCAAGTGGCAAATCTGTAAATAAAAGCTAAATTCAAGCTGTGCTGATGGCATATTTATGCTGGTATCATCCTCTGCCCAGGAAAACATGGATGATTTTATACTAGAAGTGCTGACGTACTTGACCCTCAGTCTGGGGACAGGGCTTGTGTCCCCTGTCCTGTCTGGGAACTGCTGCTCCCTCTCCTTTGTGCTTTTTGAGGCAGCGATGCTCTGAGTGCTGCAGGGATTGTTAAGCCAACATACAGCAATCCCCCTGCCTTTCCCCAGAGTGGCAACATCAGCTTGTGCTGAATCTGTTCCATCTGTTCCCTCTCCCTGTGCATGGTCTGGGTCAAACCATGGCTGACCCAGCTCCAGCACTGCTGGGACCTGGTCCTGTCCCAGGATGGGCTTCAGCACTGTCTGTAATAGACCCAGGAGCAGGAACATTACAAACATAAGACTCCCTTATAATTTCTGCTCAGAATCCTGGCAGTGAAGTCCATGAGGACTGCTTAGGCTTGCCAGACTTGATGGTTTTATTACTTAATACAGTCACACGATTCCTGCTGCCTTGCACCTTACATGTTAGCTCTGTCAGCTTTGGATACCAGGAGTGATGTGGCATGCAAACTAAACCTCCCCTAGTGCTTTTCCTTCCCTTTCCTTTTCTCTATCAGTCTTTGCCAGGACCCTCATTTGACAATTTAACCAGTAATTTCCTCTGCTGAGGGCTGAGATCATCCCTCTCCTTGTTTCCTGCCCTGTGGTTTGTGTCCTTTCCCATATTACAGCAGCAGGCAGTGTGATACCGGGACAATATTGTAGGGTGAGGGAAAAGATGAACCAGGAAAGCTGTAGAACCTGCAAACAGAGAGCTCATTGTTCCCGTGCCTGGGGGCTCTCACCACGTTGGGATTCCTCACCTGGCTCAGGCTGTGCTTCCCCTACCACGCTGGCTCTGGTACCTCTAACCTGGGCTGTGCCCTTCAGTGTTCCTGCAGATCACCTGGGGGCATCGCCCCAGGGCTGCTCCTCCCAACAGCTCCTTCCACCCTCCCTGGTTCACAGCAGCTGGTTTCTTGTGGGGCCCTCTGCTCCACTCCACAGCAGGAGACTGAGAATGCCAGAACCTACAAACCGCTAAGCAGCTGCTGTATAGGTGGATCACTCTAAACCAGGGAGCCCTACAGGGACAACAGCCAAAAAGACTGAATTCTCTCTAACTTGTGCTGCTTTGCTTTCACAGAGCACAGTCAGAACAGCCCTTAGTGGCCACCTTGGTGTTCCCCAGGAGTCCTCTCTATGCATGGCTGGCTATGAGAGCACTTCCCAGGGAGCTGTCACTGTGCCTGCCTTGGGGGAATGGTTGTAGTGCCATATTTTGCCCTGTATTCCCCAAGACACGGATCCCAGGCCCTTCAAAGGTTGCAGTGCTGAGGAACCGAGCCCTGCAGGAATGAACAAAAGGGAGATGAACACAGAAAAGTGCATTAGACTTGAATGAAGTAAGAGACTCGTGTAGGTTCATTTGAGCAAGAGATGTGCAACTGCCCTTAAGAAATAATTGTTAAGGAGGAAGAGAGAAGGGAATGGGAAGACTTAAAGAACCTGAAGTAATTTAAGACACTAAAAGTAATGACTATTAGCTTCTGCTTTGGTGCTCATCCTAGCACCCTGAAGAACAATCATCTCAATTTTCTACTTAACTAGTGCACTCTCTCCATACAAATCATGGAAAACTATTGAAGCAGGAGCAGCACAAGATGCCCCTTCCATCCAATCCCTTTTGAGAAGAAGACAGGAATGTGTAGGTTCTTCCAAGCTGGGAATGGATTAGATAATTCCTTTGCTGAGCTGAACTCTGTGGGATGCTGCAGCAGGACTGGGGTTTGGAGTACCAGGGCTCCACGTTGTGTTGTCCACTGCTGCCAGTATCAAGGTTTTGGAGTAAGGAATGGGATATTGAAAGAATTTTTCTGTCTTTGGCACAGGGATAAGAACTGTGTTTTATGAAGTAATGGTAATGCAGTACAAAAATACGATTGTATACAACCTGTGAAAAATATGGCACCACTGAAGACAGCCTTTCCCCCTTTCATATGTCCCTTTCTTTTAAAAAATATGCACTGTAAATGCTTCTAACCTTTTTTCTACCAGCACTGGGAAATGAAGCAAAGTCTTTAAATCACAGTCAAGATAAAGGGCAGCCAACAGTGTAATTTGAATTGTCTTGGCTTTGCTTTAAAATGAAAGATCTTCAGAAGAATAAGAAAAAACTTCCAGAAAGGTCTGAGGGAAAACAAAGTCAAAGAAAAGTTCCTGTTTGAGGATGTGAGAATATTCAGTGTTTGAAGTTGCTTGGTGGTTTTAGGAGCAAAGTTCCCCAGCCCTGACAAGCAAAGGCTTCTAGGACAGGAGAATTAGGGCACCACCAGAGCCACGGAGGGAATGACCTGAGTGCTCCCAGGCAGCTGGTGCTTGGCCAAGGCCAAGGCTGAGCTCTGCAGTTTGCAGCAACCCACGTACTCACTGCTCTGTCCTGGACCCTCTTCAGCAGATCTCTGATTTCCATGGCACTGGGATCCCAGATGGATCAGGTATTAAAGTGGGAGAAACTCTTCTACCTAATCAAAAAATAGTAAGTTGGTTTTTTTTTTTATTGTGGACAGTTGTAGTTATGTGTAAGGAAAAAGAGTTCTTGCTCACAAAGTGATACGTCTCCAGTAACATCTGGAAATAATATTATATGGGATAAAGCTCTCTTTTTCCAAAGAAGCCAAGTGAATTAGGACCCAATTTTCTCTCTTTACTGGCAGACAACTGCTGTTTTATTCAGAGGTTTTGCTTCTGAGCCTCATTCTTAAGAAGAGATAACAATTATGGAGTTAAATTCCATCAATATGCCTGGAAGTTACCCTGCAATATCAAACCCTGTGCATTCCTACTAATAAATACAATTGCTGGCACCATTAAAGCAGCCTACTTTGAAGATAAGTTATCAAAATGAGTTATTTTGCAATACAGAGACTAAACACAACCTGGTACAGATGTAGAAAAATGTTTGATTTTGAAAACTACCTGGACTTGCCAGGGGCTCATAGGACAGTCTAAAGTCTTGTCTAGGTGGTGAAACTCTCTGGCAGGACATCCCTGGGACAGTTATCTCAGCACTGTCACGCCTTCACCAAGATTCCTGTGTTTCCTGACGGGATGTGCGTGCTGCTCGCTGTCACCCTGCAGGCAGCCCTGGGGCTGCCAAACGGCCCAAATGGAAACTGGCTGCTGGCTTCTTAAGGAAGAGAAAATAACACTGCTTATGGTGGGCATCAAATGTGCCCAGTGCTTGGCAAAGCTGAGCTGGGAGCCAAGACAGGCTGGTAAAAGTGTGATTCTCATTTCAGTCCCTAAACTTCCATGGGCTCCACTGGCAGCTGAAGTGCTTCTGTATGGGCAAGAAACATAAACATCTTTCTGATGCTTTTTAGTCCCTAAATGCCTTCCTCCAGCCTTATTCCATGCCAAGAAGTAGCACTTGAGCTGCAGTGAAGCAGTAGCTGTGACATGACTGCATCTGCACCCAGTAGGTCTAGGATGAACACGAGATTCTTCGATGTACAGCTGAAGAAGAATGAAGTGAGGTGGAAATGTCTTCCTTCTCCTTGCTCTGCTCTTGCCCTGGGGATGCAGAACCAAAACTCAGCTGGGTGGGAGGATGGGGGCATGGGATTTGTTGACCTACAGACAGCTCTATTAGGAAGGAAACCTGCAGCCCTGCTGTGCCCTGGGGGGCCATCCCAGGTAGCCTGGGGGGATTGAAGGTGTGTGAACCACGGCCAGATTGCCCCACTCCAAAGTGCAAGGTCCAGGCATCGAGGCAGGGCATTTTTACCCAAATGACAGCAATTTGAGGTCAGTCACCTGCATGAGGAAGGAGCTGTGGTATGTGGGTTGCCAAGCCTCTGCTGTGCTGCTGGGCAGGGAGGGAAATTCCCTGGATTTGCCTTTCATCTCAGACAAGGACACTCCATTTGAAGCAATCGCAAACCGCAGCTGGCACAGCCAGCCCTGGCGCACACAGGGAGAGTTCAATAATTCAGCAAAAATCCCAGAGCCAGCAGCAGACTTGGGCTCCAGCCAAGGCTCGGGACGTTGTCCCAGCATCAAATAACGCCTCTGCTTGAGATCTCCCTGCTTGGGAAAGCACCGTCTGCCAGGGGAAGGAGAAATCCTCAGCCCACAGGTTTTCTGCTGCTCCAGTGAAGGGAAAGGGCTGATGTGCTGGTTCATGCTCCCGCTGTGTGACCTTGTGACCTTTCCCTGTCTCAGCAGCGCAAAGGGACTCAGAAAACTGAGTGGCCCTTGCCAAAGCATTTCCCCTGGTCCACACAGTGACCACTGTGATTTCAATCTTTTTTTTTCCCCTTTTTCTCCCCTTGCTATTCTCATCCTTTGTTTCTTTGTTTCATTCTTTCTTTTTTTTTCCCTTTTTTTCCTTTTAAACTAAAGTGTATTTAGTGCTGGTGAAGGGTGCTGAATTGGCAGCCTTGGAGATGGATGTCCCTCTACCAAGCCCTGGTGTTTTCTCTGGGCTTCCTCCTCCTGGCACCATCCCTGTGCAGGACAGCTGGCAGATCCCGGGCTCCCCTGCCCTCTCTCCTGCCTCTTCCTGTGCTGGTTGGGATACCTGAGGCTGAGCATGACTTCAACCTCCCATACTGGGCTTGGGTGCTGCTGAGCTGGGCCAGACTGGACCTGACAGTGCCCCTGGGCACTTTGCTGTGAGCTATTCCAGCTGTGAGGATGCAGCCCCTGCAGGACACAGCCTGTCTGTTCCCAGAGCAAGCAGCAGATCCTCACCCCAGCTCAGCTCTGCTCCCATCCCGAGCAGGAGAGGGAGGAGAGAGGATGCCCCCCTTGGGTACCACTTTTCTCTCTGCCTTCATTTGGTGCCTAACCCAGACCTGACCCCAAGTGCTTCAGTGCAGACTGATTGTCTCTTCCTTCGTGCTCTCTTTCACCTCTCTCCCTAAAGTGCAAACAAACAAAACTGAGTCACCCCGGGTGCTGCAGCCAGCTCACACCCAGGGGCCCAGAGGGACAAGTGGGGCATCAAGCCCTTGGCTTGCCCACAGGCCCCAAGCCAGGCTTTCAAGTAACACCCTAGAGGTGTTTGGCACATTTCTCCCCACCCCAAACACCAACGCCAACCTGTGCTACCTCCTGAGCAAAGAGAAACCCCCTTGCTCACCCCTTCCCACCTCCCCCCCCCCTTTCCCTACCCCCACCAAGCTGTGCCAGCCTCCTCCCTGTCTCTGCCAGGCAGCAGAGAGAGGCAAAGCAGCCTGCTCCATCTTCCCATCCATGTTAAAGATAAATGCAGCACCAAAATAGATACAAAAATAGAATTTTGGGTCCATCGGCCCAGCTTCGCTATTAATATAACTGCTATGAAATGTCAGAAAATAAAAGCTGCTCTCTCTGTACACACCTGCCCCCCACCCCCCTCACTGACAGTATTGCCACACGCCCGGTCCTGTCAAAACAAGGCATCAAGATGCCTGTTTTCTCTATATTTTAAATACAATTGCTTCCATCCCCCCATTGTAAACAAACATGGAAGAAAGGGGTTTGGAAAAAAAAAAAGAACAAACAAAAAAAACCTATTTAAAAAATCCTTCATCTTTTTTAGTGTTCTGAATAGTATTTCTGCCTCCTGGGACTCGAATCCTGCCAGGTTGTTTAAAAGGACAGAAGGTACCTGTGATTTCTGATGAAGGCCCTGATGTCCTTCTCGGGTTTCCTTTGGATGCTCTCTGATGGGAATGAGAGAGATAACGTATTTGCTTTCCTCTATGCAAAAGTCACAAAGTGTTTGATTGGCAAACCCATGACTAAAAAAAAGTAAATATATAAAATAAACAGCAATCCACAGCCTCTTTCTTAAGTTTCCCCATCTATCTTGTTTTCAAAGTGCAAAACCTAGAGAAGCACAGAATTATTTTCTTGAGGTGTTTTTCCCCCTTTGTTAGGGCTTTTTCCCCCCACGTGCTTGACTGATATGGCCTTTCTATAGCAAAAGTCAGATAAAGCGTAATTGCAGTAGTTTCTGCACATGGAATCATGAATCATTCCAGTGACTTGAGAATCTAAGCTGTTAATAGGCTAAAAAAAGGATTTTTTTTTGTTGGTCTTTTTTTTTTTTTTTTTTTGTTTTTTTTTTTTTTTTTTTTGGATTGTTTTCTTTTTGCATTATAATTAAGCATGAATATATATTACTATATTACACTGCTTGGATTGCTGGAGCAATCCAAACCTTCCTATGCTGTAAAACTAACTCCCACCCTGCACTCCCCAGATCAAGAGCTTCTTTTCTCCTCCCTGTGCCGGTTACCCTCGGTTCACATGATTAAAAGTCCCTCCCACTGCCCTCCCCTTTTTTTTTTTGTTTTTTTTTTTTTTTTAGTAGATATTGCCGCATTCTTGCATTCATGCATTGCTGCATTGCTATTGCACATATATAAAGGATTGCTCGCTCCCTCCCGGCCGCTCCCCTCCCCTCACTGGTTGTGCACATCCTCTCTGCGGACAATCTTGTAGATGATCCAGTAGAAAATGTTGAAGATGAGGAAGGCCATGGGGAAGCCGATGCGGGAGATCTTGTCGATCTTCTTGGCTCTCTGGATGAAGAGCTTCCTCATCTCCTCGGGGGAGCGGGACGGCGGCGGCACCGGGTTGGCCGTGTTGTTGTTGTTGGCGCCCTTGACAGAGATGCCGTCCTTGGCTTGTAGGCACGCTGGCCCCATCCCGTAGGCAGTGAAGTTGAACCTGCCTTCACCGGCTTCATCCTCCTGGAACAGATTGAGCATGGGACTCTACTTAAAATGAGATATAGACAGTGCACCCTCGCTATAAGGCTCTCCGCTGACAGCGTCCTGCTCTGCGTGGGGAAGATGCTCCCACCACGCCCCGGCCTCAGCACCCTTGGGCGAAACCCCTGCTCTTGGGAGATCAGCCTTATAGAGGGGTGCCAGCTGTGTGATGCACAGATGCAAATCAGGGGATCCAGGCACCCCGTGGAGAACAGGACTGTCTTCCACCCCGTTGAGGTCTTTGACACATTGAAGGGTTTGTGGCACTGCTTTCATTTTTCCAATTGCATCCCCTGTTTTGCTTCTGCCTCTCCCTCCCCCCCACCTCCTATCAGCACCTTCTTTGCTTTGCCTGTGCAGTTTCAGCTTGCCCAGAAGGAGTGGGCTCCATGTAACTCACGTAGCTGAAGCCGCTTCCTACAGAGTTACATGGATGTGCAGGAGCCAGGAGCTGTCCAGGAAAAGAGCTCTGCAGGCAGCGTGCAACCAGCCCTCACTCGCCTGCCCACGGCACCCCACAGCCGTCCCCATGAGCCAACTTTTAGGTGAGGAACAGAACTGCCCTTCTGTGGGTCAATGGTAAGACATGGCTGCATGTGGTGATGCCAATTACTGAGAAAGAACTATAATTTGTTTTCTGGTCTGAAGGCAAATGGTGTTGCTCTTTTTTTTTTCTTTGGTGAAAGCTTTGCTGGAATCCCAGAATGATTTAACCCTATGTTATTGAACATAGGGATGTAATGACGGGAAAAATAAGTTTGGCTGAAGTAATTCAAGCAGTGAGTTGCAGAGGCAGAGTGAGAATCCCAAGTCTCTTGACTACAGGTCACCAAGGCTAATTGTAGACCAGTGGCACCAATTAATCATTAATGGAAGCTGATCCATGCTGTGTCCCCCAACATTGACCTAGCAGCCCCCTCCCTCGTAGCTGCCTGACCACTGTGCCCTGCTGCCCCTTCGCCTGTCCTTTGCAGAGTGTCTTTTCTGGATGGCCCTGGCATCCCATGGGCAGCTGCGTGGGAGGGAAGAGCAGGACACAGAGGACACTGCTGTATCTGAACAAAACAAAGCTACCCAGACAAAATAAGGACCTGGCTTTCTGGGATGCTCAGAGCCTATGGACCTTCTCATCACATCTGCATTACAGGGGTTCAGGTAAAACTGCCTCTGCTCTTCTCCCATTGCACAAATATGCACTGGCACGTGTCTGGCTTAGCCTAAATCATTTGATGCCTAATTTATTGGATTTTTTTCCTCTTCTCACTGCCAAGGGGCCACTGGCTGTTTCCTGTGAGGGATTTGTTTTTGTGAGTGCTGTACCAAGGCTAGAGAAGACAACAAAGTGCCATATCAAATGATAGGCAATGACATCACCAGCCTCACTGGGAAGGGTTTCCAAATACACTCCATGTGGGTCTGATGATGGTGTCATATTAACCAGACTGGTCCACACCACTGCAACATCTCACTTGTTTTAAGCCTGGCACATCATATCTAAACCAGGCAGAACCACCCAGACGACTCAGGACATCAGGACAGAGCAATTAGTGCCTTTGGCAGCTGCATTAGCCCATTTGCATATTAGCGGTCAGCTTAGTTTTCTGATGAGCCTGCAAACCTTGTTCACTTAGCTTTTGCAAGTGTTTCTGTTTATGCTTTGCTCCAATTAAATAGCTGTGAGATTGGGCAGGGACTGTGCTAACAGCTTTGGGTTCAGTGGAACAGCTCAGGCAAATATCTCTTAAACTCATCTGTGTATTAGTGGAGGTTTTTTTTTCTCCTTATTGTTTTATCAACAGACTGATCTGCATACAACAGCACAGATCCAGAGACAGGATGCCTGAATCCAGATGAAGAGATAAATGTACTATGGAGGGCACCCATGTGGGTGGGTATAGCTCTGGCTTTATTCAGCAGGCTGCATCTTCTGAACCAAAGCTTTGTTGATTTTGGGATGGCAGAGCCCTGCTCTGGTCAAACAAAGTCAATGGGTGCTGAGGGTCTCATCCATTTCTTCTTTTCCCTTGCATTTGTCCAACACTTTTCATCCCTGGTCCTGACTGGGTTGAGCACAAATGATCAATTACCTCCTGTTTTGCAGATAGGATGACTGAAACAGAGAGAGACAAATCTACAAAAATACAGGGATTCCTTCTCCTCAGCCCCCACTTCCTCCTGGAACAGTGGCAGTTCTCCAAGCATACGCTGTGAACTGCTGCAGGACAGGTTAGACACTGGGAAAGACTTTTAATGAGTGGGACAGTGAAACAATGGAATGGGGGTAGATTTCTGGAGGGGATGGATCATGGAAAGTAGACAAATACCTATGAGGAATATTTAAGGCAGACCTTGGTGGTCACCTACGGGCTTGCTTGAGATTTTCATCAGCAAAATTTTCTTCGTTTTTTCTCTCCTAGCAAATGTACTGGTTTTTAATGCCCTCCCGAGGGCAGCCTCTCAGGCCTGGTGCTGAAAATCTGCTGACCCCTTTCCTGATTCTACCAGTTAAATAGGGACAATATTTAAGTGCCTTTGGCCTTGTGATTGCAGCCACCTTTATGTTTCTTTCTAGTGTGTTCTGTGAGGTGAAATCTTTGCTGTGGCACCTCAGCCTAAAAGCTGTAAGAGCCCAGGCTGGGGAGCTGTCGGAGCTGCGTGCATGCTCGGATCAGGGTCGGGATCAGCCACGGCAGGTAAGCATGGAGCAGGCTAAGGCTCAGAATAAAGCTCTTTCCTTCCAGGAGGAATTTGCAGTCAGTCTGAGAAGCAGATGCTTTTGAACACAGAGACGGCAGAGACAAAAGAGGTGTCACTTACCTCGGGGCTACTGCAGGCTGTCGTGCTGGGGGTGCTGCTCTCTGATAGACACCCCTCACACCTCCCTGCCTGCCTCCCCCCAGCCCTGGCTGCAGCTTCTGGGGAGGAGAACTCACACCAGAACACTGCTGTGTGAAAATTGTGCTCTTGAAAACAACCCTTTTGGATGAGACCACGTGGCTGGCTAACAAACCCCAGCTTGCTGGACTCCTGGGGTAGGGAGACTGTTAGAACAAACTCAGTTCATGGAGGCAGCCCTTGTTTTTGATCTCTGAGCCTCCTTAACATCTGACCAGGTACTGAGGACTTCCCTGGGGGCTGGTGGCTTGGTTCAGTTGACCATGGTGCTCTGCTGGGACAGATTTCAGCTGTGCCCTTCATGCTTTATGTATTACCTTATGATGCCTCCTCTTCCTTCTGAACCTGAGTAGCTCTTTGTGCTGCCGAGACACAAAGTTGACGGCAGCGTATTCCAGAAGTGCAGAGAACACAAACAGCAAGCACACGGCCATCCAGATGTCTATGGCCTTCACGTAGGACACCTAGGAGTCAGAGAAAGAGACAGAGATGGGGTGGCTTCCTCACCCAAATGCATTTTTATTGGTGTTTTACATGGCTGATATCTGTTCTTGGGTACCAGAATCTCACTCATTTAAAATGAATGTGTTATCAGGTCACTGAAACTCCTCACGGGCTCTTAAGTAGCAATAAATCCACAGCATTTAATTTATTCAGGCCTTGGCTGTGATTGTTTATATGCAAGGAAAACAGTAATCCACCATACCAGAAGCCCTTCATAAAGGGAAATTCAGTACTATTATAAAAGTAGGATGGTCAAGTGACTAAAAAGCTCAAATGCAGAGTGCACATCCACTTGTGGTTGTTGCAGGGGTTTGAAAAGTACAGAGCTCCTGGTTACTGGGAGCTGTGGTGAGTGTTGAACCTCAGGGGAAGTTTTGCTGCTAGTCATAGAGAATTTAAAATTTTTTCAGGATGGGACTGGAATTTGCTCTGTTTGCCCTTAAACGGGAATAGTGCAAAGGCAGCAGGAGGATCTGTGTGGGGATTTACTTAGGTGCATGATTTCCCCTGGTGAAGACAAGGGTGTTCCCTACCTTGGGCAGTGATGCTCGGGAGCCAGAGCTCTGCGTGGTCATGGTGAGCACTGTGGTGATGCCCAGGCCCACACGAGCAGGTGCAGCATCCATATTGATCCAGAAGGAGATCCAGGACAGAATGACAATGAGAAGGCTGGGGATGTACATCTGGATCAAGTAATAGCCCATCTGCCTCTCCAGGTGGAAACGAGCTTCTATACAGGTGAACTTGCCTGAGGAGGACAGGAGATACATGGAAGATTACTGGTAAGGCACAGTGAGCCTCCTGTTTTCAGCCAGTATCTGGGGATTTTCCTTGCACTGCCTAAACCAGAGTCTTGTTAGGGGAGGAAATGAACAGCTGTTGCCCAGGGCATGTAGTGATAGGACAAGGGGGAATGGCTTCAAACTGAAAGAGAGAAGGTTTAGATTCGATATTAGGAAGCAATTCTTCCCTGTGAGGGTGGGGAGACCCTGGCAGAGGTTGCCCAGAGAAGCTGTGGCTGCCCCTGGATCCCTGGAAGTGTCCAAGGCCAGGCTGGACAGGGCGTGGAGCAACCTAGGATAGTGGAAGGTGTCCCTGCCCATGGCAGGGGGTTGGAGCCATATGGTCTTTAAGGTCCCTTCCAACCCAAACCGTTCTAGGATTCTATGAACATCAACATAGCAAGGAAAGCTCTTTGGCAGCAAATCCTTTATCACTTAAATTTCAAAGACAAGATTCTGGGAATAAAGATCCCAACCAAACACCCTTGAATTGATGCAGATTTTACCAGGGTCAAGAGGGTTTCACACATTTATGTCCATTAGCTTTCATTGGCTATATAGGTATCTATATGCCTGTTATCTCTGGCTGTGTAGAACAAGGCCAGAGTGCCATCAGACAGAGCAAGAGGCTCTGGCAAATGCACACTCCTGAACTCCTCTCTACTGAGCCCCTCAGTTAAAGGGTAACAGCACTGACCTGTGTTGTAGTGCTTTGTGCAGTATCTCAGGTCCTTTTCTTCTTTGAGGATAAACTGAGGCAAGGTCAGCCCATCAGCAACTTGCACTGCTCCTTTTTCTTGCCACTCAAATATGAGATCATTCATCGTGTAGCCAACTGTTGAGAGGAAGGGACAAACACCGTGTGAACCATTAAATACTAATCTGGAAAGGGAGGGTGTTGCAGAAGAGAGCTTGGAGGCAGGGGTGCATCCTGGCCTTCCTTGACAGTGCTGTCATGAGTGGGTTTTGGGTTGAGGCAAAACTACTTTTTCATGTGATAAGAGCCACAGCAATGACCTCCACTGGAGCTGCAATGGTGTGTAATGGATTTCCTGCAATAAATCATATTTTTTCTCCAATTTGGCTTGCTGAATTGTTTTCTACTTTTTCCAACTTGACCTCTTTCTCTGGAAGAAGCTCATCATCTCTCCCTCCTTTGGGATAAGCAACATGTACAAGTGGCAGATGTTCATCCAGAGAGAAAAAATCCCACTTGCAGCTGAAAGCACTTCCACCTCTCTCCTGCAGAGTGAAAGGCCAATGTAAACACAAACAAGCCAGGGCTCCTCACATGGGATCTTTCGAGGTTTGGCTTCTCTAGCAAATGTCACATGTGCTGAATGAATGGAAAATCCTAAGGAAGAGGTTCTCGAGCAAGCCTCCAGTGAAGGCTGGGCTGGGAATGGGTTCCAGCTGGGAAAGGAGATGGCAGGGGAGAGCAGGAGGGAAAAGAAATGTTCTCCTCTCCAAAATGGGGATGTGCACAGGACTCACAGCTTTCTAACTGCATGATGCACGTCTGTACGTCCATGGGGAAGTTCTTCAGGTCCATGGGGCAGGCCAGAGTCAGCGTGATCCTGAGGAGAGAGGAGAGCACAGGGAGTGCCAAAGGGTGGGCACTGCCGAGGGCTGAGCCCCTCACACATCCAGGGCTGCCAAGGGGCTGGTGCCTTGCCCGAGGCACGCCGAGCCGGGGGAACCACTGATCGTCATCGCTTCCCTGCCTGGGCTCCCACACGTGGTGCTGGAAAGCATCAGGAGTGCTGAACGTTTGGGTCTGTGCTATGACTCCCCGCAGAGCCTGCTGCAGGTGGCGTCTCATTGCAATGCTGGTTCATACTCCGTGGAACAAAGAGCTCCCTCCCCAAACAGTCCTGCTGCTTTGGTTTTCCTTTCTTGCCTCAGCTTTGCAACAGGCTGGATTAGCAGAAAACCCAAGCCCACTCTCTGGACCCCCCAGACGCAATTCTAGATATGGGGACTGCTTGTAAATCTCTGAACAGAACATTTCTCTGTCATAAAAAAAAACACCAAAAGGAAGTTTGATCAAGATCATATGTTTGTGTGTGGGGAAAGAAAGGCTTGGGTGGGATTTTCTGCAGGGAAAATGCCTTGTGCTAAGCCAATATGAACTCCTGTATCTTCCTGAATTCCTGCAGAGCCCTTGAGAGGTTTATTTCTGTCTCCATTTTCCACTAGGTACAGGCTGCATTTTCTGTGTTATATTGCTGTGCTGCCCTGCACCATGATCTATGCTTAAAATGTTTGGTTGGTTCAACAAGCTGATACTAAATGATTTGCTCCAGATAGTTAGACTTGAGTTATTTGGTTTGATAATGTTGAAAATGCTGTTCCCTGAAGTGTTTAGGGTTTTCAGCTTTTTACCTTGATGTAGAAATAGCAGAATTACCCAGGGGACAGAAATTGAATTTTTCTATCATCAGACCTACAAGAAACTTATCAGGAGGGAAAGATACTTTAATTTAAAATCTTATGTTGTTAGAAATTCTCAGCTTGAGTTTAGAGGCATGTTGGGACAGAAGATGTGACAAAGTCCACCTTCTTGAAAACGACTTGCCTAGAGTTTGATTATTGCAAATAGTAGTAGCAAAGAACCAGTTATAAAATGGCAGAGCACCTTATAGAGATTTTTTTTTTAAAGGGAAAGACTATTTCTCCTTCTGGGAACTCTTTGCTATTACATTGTACTCTTCTTCAGGAATGTCCTCTTTAGTTTTCATTTTCACACGAAAATGTAGTTATGAAGAAACCCATATTTTCATTTGGAGATGAGCGAGACAAGAAAGTTGTTGTTTTTTTTTTTTTTTTAAACAAGAACTGAAATGTTTTCAAGTTTTTGCCTTGAAAATGGTGATATTTCCATGTTCCCTGCTGAGTCATTGCTCTGTTTGGCTGAGCAACCCCAGGGTATTCCCCAGTATTCTCCTCTGTGCCCCTGCAGACCCTCCTGGAAGAGAACTCTGTGCCATGCTCTCTACCAAGTTGCCGCTGTTAGTTTTACTCCCTGCCTGGTTTTAAAAATTAAGAACTGTGAGGTTTCCACATTCAGCCAACACACGTGGCAATTCTCTTATTATTTTGGCCATCAGGGAGCTGGTCTCTGGGCTGGATCACCTTGGTGTTTGATGGAGACAGTCTACTTTGCAGCATTAAGCTGTTTATTTCCCATTTTACAGCTCCACACCTCCTTTCCTGCCCATGGCTGCCACTGGGAGCTGCAGTGTGAGATGGGGTGTGTGTTCCACAGGCAAATTTACATTATGCATGGGGTGAAAAAGTCTTCAATATGCAGTTAAACTGTCCCAGTCTAAGCTCATGAAGTTTGATCTTGATTTCATTGGTTGAAATAAAGCGTGAATGGGGTTGGAAGTGAAGGTGAGGGCTCGGATTGATTTCCTGTGGGAAATTCAGTGCAATTAGTTCAACTTCACTGGTGGATTCTTGGATCTAGCAATAAAGGGATAACTGGGAAAAACTAGGCTGAGACAAAGCCATGGAGCTCTACTTAGCATTTTCCCTGATTTTTACTTTTTTTTTTTGGTCAGGAAATGCTGTGGTTTTGAAAACAGAGTGTTCATCAGCTTCTACTGGTTTTCATATAGCACAGCTGGTTTTAGGCTTG
This sequence comes from Aleadryas rufinucha, assembly GCA_013397815.1. Taxonomy (NCBI): domain Eukaryota; kingdom Metazoa; phylum Chordata; class Aves; order Passeriformes; genus Aleadryas; species Aleadryas rufinucha. The sequence continues at coordinate 828,618 of VZTH01016797.1, read as the reverse complement.
TACTAACATAAGATGTCTGAAGTAATTTTACATTAGGGATGTTAAGGAATCTACTATCGAGGAGCAGAAGTCCTTGAACTGAGAAAGGTAAAGATGAGTTAAATTCCATCCCAGACCAAACCCCTGTCTCAATATGATTCAGCAGAGGTCCCTTCCCACCACATTTCTTCAACACTGCTAATTGTTTGATCTCCCACCTTCAAACCCCCTAAATTTCTTTTTTCCAACAGCATGCTGGAAGTCTAGGCTTTAACAGGGGGAGTTCAGCTGTGCCTTTCCCCACCGTGGTGGAGTCACCTCACCTGATGCTGTAGAGGACATTGCCATTCCGGGAGATCCTCAGCAGCTTGTTGTCTGTGGTGATCTCATGGAAATGGGCCCCTTTCTCGTTAGCAAAGAACAAGTCAGGCTTCCAGATGGAGTCCAGCATGGAGGGGTCCAGGTCCAGGGAGTCGTCGGGGTACTCGTTGTAGGCCAGCCGGGGGTCGTTCCACTGCTGCCGCAGGAAGATGTTCACCCTGTAATCCTGCACAGACACACGGTGCTCAGAGCAGCCTCCAAGTGCTGACAGCTGGGGAGCACACACTGAAATCCTCCTAAAATGAGCCAGACCGTGTCCAGGCCTACGCTCCCAAGCTATGCCAAGTGTTTTTGGTATCATTCCTCAAGGAACTGTTATCAATTTTCAGCTTTGTAGCTTACAGCTATGTCATAGCATGAGCAGCTGCCTGTCCCTGCATCGCTCTGTTACAGCAATTGTCAGCTGTGTGGGAAGTGTCAGGACCTCTCTGTCTGGACCCTGGGGCTGCAGAGGAGATGAGCAGTTGTGGAGGTCAAAATGGCCCCTGTCAGCAGGAGGATGTTCCAGAGGATTAAGTGGGGAATGAAACTGAAACCAGCTTCCCTTCAGTGCTGAACTGCCCCATATTGTGGTTTCCCCAGCACTGGGAAAGGAAAAGGCACAGTGAGACAGGTTGTCCATGAAAGAGAAATTCCCTGTGTGTCTGCTAATATAAGGATAACTCAGATGAGCCAATGGGAGCAGCTGCCCTTGGTTAGAGTTTAAGAGCAGGAGAGGGACATGCATGAAGTCTGCTCTCCTAATCCTGAGTGTTCTGGGTTCCCCTCTCTAATGTCAAAATGCCATAAATGGAACAGATTTTATGGGATGACCATCTTCCTTAACTGAAGGTAGTCCCTCAGCACTATGCAAAATTATACTTGCTTCATAACCACGAAACTTACAGCTCCCCTAAGTTCCCCAGGTCAAGGCTGGCTGCTGAGGCTGAGTTCAGACATTCTCCTGGACAATTAGAGGCAATTTCTCTTCTCCCTGTCTGACCAACAGCTTCTCAGGGTGATCTGCATGCTCCTTTTCTTCTGACTTTCACATAAGAAAGTGAGCCAACAAATTGAAATGGGGAGAGGATGTGCCAGCTATCAGGAGAGGGATGAAAGCTCCACAACCATAAATTAATTGACATTTTCTAAGTATAGAGGCAGACTGCTCTGAAGAGCAGCCTGTAATAAACCAATTCCACTGCCCAGGCCCAAATGAATAGTTGCTCTCATGATTAAGGGTTCCTTTGTGCCTTTCTAACACAAATGCACTTTGAAGACTTTTATTAGGAGACAGTTAATGGAGGGTGTCTGATGTGCTTGCTGGTGTCTGATACCTGCTGCAGGCACTTGGTGAGGGGCTCTCCCTGACTCTGCCACCAGGGCTGTTCTTTTCATCTGGAAAGAAACAGAAGCTCTGGAGTTGACGAGTGCCTGTGTAGGAGAAACTTTCTGACGCTGCTGCCTCAAGTGCTCACTTGACTGTGAACCTACAGCCTCTTGTCCAGGAGGACACAACTCTTGTGGTGTCCAGTGGTGCTGGAGGGTGGGGAGAGGATTGTGTTGGGTGCTCTGTGTTTTGGATGAGGCACTTCCTAGCCAAGCACATGATCTAGAGTCTGTTTCAGGCCACTTGGTGCCATCTGCATCCTCAGAGCACAGAAGCTGCTAATGACATTAATGATTGTGACAACAGCAAATGAACCACGGGCTTGACGCTAAAAGGAGCAGACCTCTGAACATGAAAAAGAGTTGCAACACTCTTTCCTTCTGTTGATGTTCCAAATGTCACCTTCACAAGTCCTAGTGCATAATTCTGACTTAATTATTCATTTCTGTCGACCCTGGATAATGTGTCTGGAGGAAATGTGAATATCTGGGGACAGCTGGGGGCCAGGGTCTCGGTGCAGGACCAGCCCGTCAGGCAAGCCTGGAAAAGGAAAGGAACCACGAATTCCCACTTTCCACAGCAGGCAGCAGCTCCCAGAACAATGTGTATATTTTCAATTCTCCCTTCTCTATGCGTCAAGATCTGCAGCCATTGCAGTCAGGGGAAATCAATGTCACTGACCTAATAGGTAGAAAGCAAAAGGTTGTTTTGCTTATTCAGCTACAAATAAGCTAGATGCTAGCAGGTCAGCTCCAGTTTGGGACTTCTGTCATGTACAACACAAATTAAACTCATGTTTGGAAGAAACTTCAGTGGTAGCTGCCCAGAAGTGTGCTCAGCCTGATGGAGTAGTAGAAGGGGGGAGGGAATGGAGCCAAATTCCCTACAACAGCCTGTGTTACTGCGGATAAGCTTTGTTGATGGAGTAAATTCACTGCTTCAGCTCCAAAACTTGCCAAAAGGACAGGAAAGGGTGAGACAGGAGGTGTTGAATGGTCTATGTTGCCACCACAGCAGGCATGAGAGACCACAGGCAGAATGACAGCCATAGTCTTTGTCACCATGAGGAGGCATCTTAATTAAACCCTTGTGGGCCAAAAGAAAATTAACTTCTCACAGTGGATGGCTGTGGGAAGGCCCCTCCTAACTCACCTCTAGAGTCCCAGTGTCCTTTCCTTGTGTCCTACTGAGAACAGTCCAGGGGCACATTGTGAATGTGTGGTGTGAGACCACCTCCACCCCAGGGACATGCAGCAGTGTGGGGAGTGACTCTGGTTCGTGTTACTCTGTGTTCCTCCTTTGGACACAGGTGTTTGTGTGGATATTTTTTGTTTTGGAATACAGAGAACGAAGCATTTATGTTGTGATATAAAAAAGGGAAGGACAAAGAAATATGATACATGCACTGAATGCAATTCTCTGGCTTTGCCATTTCAGGGCATTAATATTTTACCTCTGTGTGAGTGTTTATGAAGATCTTCCTACTCAGTGAGTTCACTCCACAGTCCTGGCCTGCTCACTGAGAATGTTGTTTTCTCCCAGATTCCTTTGCCTTTATGTCATTGCACTGCAGTATTGAAGGTTCTGAGCAGCCTTTTAGGTTTCTTGTGTCCAGCCTTATTTGAACATAAATGTAAAACCTGGCACTGTGACAGCAAACTGGACGTGACACTGCCTGAGGAGCCAGCAGAAGGCATGGAGAGCAGTCAGGGTATGTCTGTGCTGTGACACAGGCTAAGAGAAGGGTGTCAGTGTTCTGCACCAGCTAAAGATCCTCCGTGCTGAAAGCTTTGTCCTCAGCATTGCAGTCAGGCTGAGAGCTGATGAGCCAAGCAACACTCATCCCTTGGCTACCTGGAGATATGCAGCATTTCTCCTGGATGCTGTTATAGGAGATCTTAATTAGCATCACCAAGAAGTCCACAGTTATTCCTAAATGATGGACAGTATTGGCTAATTTCTGGTGTGAACTTTCAAGCAAAGAAAAAAGAGGTTTGACAGGGGCTGCAAACTTGGTAAAAAAAAATGTTCTCTTTCCCCATATCCTTCTTATCACTCAAGTTCCTCATTTGTGTGCCTATCACATCCAGGCATTGATTATCTTGTGCAGCCTGCTCCTCTGGCTGGCTTGGGAGAGAGGAGCAGCAGCTCTGTGCAGTGAAGGCATTCAGGAGCTTTGCAATTTGGCACAAAGGCATTTTACTCCCGAGAGGGAAATGACACAAGGCAGGAAGAGAATAACTGGAGTGATCAAAGTAGTTCAATTTGATAATGCTGAAATGAAATTCTGCTTAGTGACCTCGCAAGGAGACAAGGAAACAGAAGATCATTTGAGACCTTTCCTTCCCAAGATCCCACAGCCTTGACATCTTCTGCTGAAAGCAGAGGAGGCTGGAGGCAGTGCTGAGCAGAAGGGATGGAGCCTCTCAGGGCACTCAATAGGTTTTCCCCTGACTCAGGGGTTCTGTCAGAGCAGCCTCTGCACTGAATAGTTTTGGGAAGAGATTTCCCCTTTGATAAATTTACATTTTGCTGATGGTAAAAACAGGGTGGAGATTGAACTCCTTCAGAAGGGGATTCTGTGACCCCACCTGGGCAGCAGAGCATGAGGGGTTTTATTAGCATAGAGTTAATTCTCTAGAATGTGAAAGAACAAACATTTTGAAGGCAATCTGCCATGCCAAGGAGCACTACAACTGCCTGCCTGCAAAAAAGCCAAGCACACCAGGAGCAACCCTCGGAAGGGTTAATAAAGCACCTGTTTACCTTATCAGATCTGTAGCCAATTTCAAGTCAGTGTGAAACCACACCTGGGCTAGGGGAGGAGGAGTTTATATCAGAGAAGGGCAGGCACCTGGTGAGGGGTGGGAGTAGTACTTTGGTGCTTAATAAGTGTGGGGTTTTTTATGCTGGAACACAAACTGGAAAGTTTTTCTGTGTCTTCCTACAAAAAGGGGGGAGTGTATGTCTTTCTGAGCCAGTGGAGCTGCTGGGGTGTAAGCTGCAGCTAGCATCTAGAATTGCACATGTAAGTATTTAGTAGTGAGGTTCTGTTTTTCAGCTTGAGGAGGTTTTGTGTCCTTGTATTTGAGTTACACAGTCCCATGTCATGGCGCTTTTTTTGTTGTTTTTTCTTTTCCCTCTCCCTTCTCCGTTCAGAAACTCCAACCACAGGCAGCTGGAACACTGCAGGTCTAACACTGAAATGGCAGCAGACTGTGAGTTGCTGTGAAAACCTTTTCATTTTGTGTTGCGTGACTTCTTACGTGCTTATCATCTCTGTAGGACTGATGGCTGGGTTTAAGAATGACTGACTACAGGAAATTTTGCTCAAAACCTAACTTTTGCTATGGACTTTGTGCATTGAAAGTTACATCTGTTGCTGATTTTGGGGTGAGTGGGACCAGCATTAAATGTGTGACCCCAGTTCTTCATCGGAATCTCTGCTGCACTGGGCTGGTGGGTCTGGAGTAAATTCCTTGGTTTGCTTTGCAGGGCGCTTTGTTTTCTTGTTGGAAATCTCATGTACTGATGTCTCTGAACAAGTGCTTAACATTTGGACAGTTGCAGCCTCCAGCTTCTCCTGTCCTCAGGAGATGCTGGGAGCCCAGTTGTGGCTGTGCTGCAGCTGGCTGGAAGGTCACATTTGCTTTGCTCTTTTCAGATGAGATAACTATGGCATGAAAGCAGCAAAAATAAATTTGCATATTTACACGGTGTCTGAGAGAGGCTGTGCTGCATCTTCTGTGATTTTTCTTTCTTTTTCAGTCTCTTCTTTGCTGGGTGTGGGTCCTTTTTAAAACATCAGTCTGGAAAAGCTCATTCTGAGTCCAGCTGCTAGCATTGCTAGGGGATGATACAAAAATGTATTCCTCCTTCTCCATGTGCCTTCACTGTGTACAAAATGCTCCCAGCTGCCTAAGCCAGTGAAAGGCCATAAATCTGCAGCTTCCATTGGAAGAGAGAGCAAGGGCATCACTTAATTTCCCATTTGCTGTTAGAGCAGGGAATTTGTTAATGAAATGCCCAGATAATCCTATCAGTTGCCTCATGCCACAAAGAAAAGCCAGAGCTGGTGCAGTTTATTCACTTAAAATCCAAGACCTGTTCCCAAGGTGCTTCACTTCCATTTATTTGGAATGAGGAATTTGTACATTTGCTATAGGTTTCATAGTCTGGTATGGCTGGAGAGTTGTTTATGCTTCTGAACAGCAAAAAGGGATTTAAGACCTTGTTTTTGGGGGTTGTTTGGTGTTAGTAATAAAAATAATTGGAGGGAATGGCTGCATCTTGCACTTATCCTTGGGAATCCCTTCCTGTTGGATGCTTTGGGACAGGAGGAGCCTGTCTGCACTCATCTGGCTGTTGGGGTTGGTCCTCTCCTTCCCTCTGGAGCACAGGAATGTGTTCCCAGTCTCAGGTTCCCTTGTCCTTAGAGCTCCAGCAAGTGAGGCTGGATACGAGCTCTGAGCTGCAATCCAACATAAATGTCCAATCAATTATGTGCACCACGAGAGGCTTTTATGTTGGGTCTCCAGCTCTGCAGGATGCTTAAAGGAGTTACTTCCCTTGCTCTAAATCAGCTCTGCCTTAGGAATTCAATTTAGTGGATGACTTTGCCTTTTTTATTTTTTTTTAAATTCCCCCTAACCTTGTAGCAGTTTTCAGATCTCCATTTCTTGCCTTGTTCTTTTTGAACCTCTGTGGGGCAGATATCAGCTTTCTGCCCACTCTGGGGAGTTTGTGCCTTCTCTTGGCTGCAACTCATTTTCCTTCCTTCTGAGGTTTGTAGGCCCAAATGTCTGCATGCCTGGGTTTTTTCTATTTTTCTCTATTTTCTCCTCTTCCTCTACCTTCCATAATGCCTCAAGCTGTAAGTGAGCACTTACCCCTAATTTCCCTAATCCTCTGCATGGTGAGCTTGTGGTTTACGCTGATTTGTGCTATTCAGGCAGTGTAAACTTAGAAGGGAGCAGTGGTATTTTCTGTAGGAACTATCAGCCCACTGTGGAGGTATTTTAAAGCCTTCTCTAACTGCATGTGGGGTACCCATAAAACCCTGTGACTTCTCCTGCAGGTAGTAGTGTAAGAGTAATAAAATATAAGGTGATGTACTACTCAGACCCGAACCTGACCAGGATTAAGGTACCTAATGGTGAGGGTTTAAAACATAATTTTCTTTCTCCTTCTGGCCAGTGAAGCAGCTGGGGGAGCTTTGCCATTGTCAGTCCCAGGGGTCAGCGACAGACTATGGCTTTCTTTATGGAAAAACACTGATTTACCCCTCTCCTTTTGCAAGCTGCCACTCCTTCCTCTGATGTTTGACCACTTGTTTGAATTCAAAGTAGTCAGGTCCCTCTCAAAAGCCCTTCAAGACAGGACAGTCTGTTCTTCCCAGAAACTGCTGGGGAGCTGACACTGCTTGCTGCATCCTCAGACAGCGGGGAGGGACTGGCTGCTCTGCAGAATAAACCCCGGGTTACCAATCCCCAGGACCTCTGCAGCTTGCTGAGACCTCCTTTTGAGCTGTTTCAGTACCTGTGTTTGTTGTGTCGCTGTTGGTGTTCACGAGCAGAGCGCTGCTCCCACACAAGCGCGTTAGATCGGGCTGTGCGCGATGCTGCGTCAGCCCGACATCTGGACTGGCTTGGCAGAGCTGCCTCGGATATTTCTAGACAAAGCAACGTGCCCACAGGGTGTTCTTGGGTTCCCATGGGAATTTTGTTTTTTCTATGGAAGATTGCCTATGAAATGAGTGGCATCTGGAGAGGATAGCGAGCCCCTGCAGTGTGGCTGGGAGGTGAACTGCATCTCTCTCGTGCTAGTCTGTGCTAATTATATGGAGTGTCCTGCTTACAGGGATCATGTGGCATCTTTGGCTGCTCCAGTGCATCTCACAGTGTGGGACAGATGCACTGAAAAACATGTCAATGGAATGTGCTCTGTGCATTGCACAGATCCTTTATGGGCCTGTCCTGCTCACTTGCACTCTGGATTGGTGTGTAGGAATGGTATTTATTGCCTGTAATGCCAAAGGAGGTACCAATAAAGAGTAAATTAGGAACAGATGTGCATTTCAGTGGCAGTTCCTCCTCTTTTGCTTCATGTACAAATGAATCCATGCTACACTTCTCACCTGTGAGGTCTGACAAATTCTGCAGCCCAGATAGGAAATCTGTTTCCCTGTGCTTGGACAGAATAACAGCTTATTTTTTTTCCCCCCACTACCAGAACTGAACTTTCCCAACCCAAACATTTCCAGCAGAATGATGTAGTGTCAGAAGAGACTTATAGCCCCAGCTGTATGGCTGTGGCTCTCCTCTGATAGTGCTGTGCATGCCAAGCAATTTGTTCAAGTCAAGGGGTGTGATTTATATGTAAAGCCTAAAACTTCCTGCCTGAATGCACAAAATGCCTGAAGCTGGAGTCTTGCATTCTTCATCCAGCATTTTTCTAGAAAAAGAATTACCAGAGGGTAATTAAACACCATATTTCTGGATTATCTTTAATTAGCACAGCAGTAAGGCACTGTACCTCCAGAGTTTTCCTTTGCTGTTCACTGGTTATGTCACAACCAATCTTTAATAGTTTTCAGATGGAGCAATTATCTCCTGTTCTAGTGATCCTCTGCTCCTAGTGCCTTGCCAATTAGATACAGCTTTTAGCCATGCTCACTAATTTTGTATGAAGTGAGCCTTAACTCAGAAATATTGGTTTTGATTTTCTAGTAAAAACCATTGTCTACCAGAAATATGTCTCCAAGAAAACAGTCATCTTAATCTTTAATCTAATAATTCTCTTAATCTTTGGGAATCTGAAATCCTGGTGCAAGCTGAATTTGAGTTCAGCTGATTTTCCTTCTCTTTGAATCCAGACTAATTCTGGATTTACGCCCACTTAAACACAAAGTGTCTGTAACTCTGCCTGAGCTTGGAGCCTTAGGCAAATCTTCAGGAAAAGATTATTGGTTTTCCTTTCTGACCCTTGCCCTTTGCCTGTGCAGTGTTTTTATAAGATGGAGACAGACTGTGTGATCTCCAGCTACATGTAATGAGTCTTGTGTGTTAACCATTAGTTTATTCAAACTTTAAGTAAGCTTGGGAGCACTGAGTGTTTTTCCTTGGTCACTCTGAGGAGGAGGGTGATGCTGCATTTTCTGGGAGTGCAGTGAGGCTGAGCCAGTAGCTGAGCAGCTGTGCTGTGATTTTTACTTACCATAGTTGTTTCTGCAATCGAACCAAAGCTGTTGATGAAAATGTTGCAGCTGACGTTCACTGGTGGGCCTGCATGACAAACACAGATTGGAACAGCAGTTCACTGTGTGCTCATGAAACAAAGGATTTCCACCCTGTGGAGTTAAATCCTGCTGTGGGAATGGAGTGACTGAGGGGTGAGTAGGGGAGTAAGGCCTGGGTGACCTGGCTAGGACTAGTCTTGTTTCTCATGCCAGTTTGACAGCAGACAGTGCTCTTGCTCTGCCTCTGCTCCCCTGTTTGACAGAGTGTTTATAGATCTCTGCTGGGAGCTGTTCAGATGAAAAGGAATACATCAGAGCCAGCCAGGACAGTTTCTGGATATCTTGACCTGGCTATATGGATGGCAATCTCATCTTGAACATGATAACAAAGTATCCAAGAAAGGAGCTGAGAGAGAATTGACTTTTATTTAGAGCTATGCTTATGAAATACTCACGTGAAGCACCTAAATGTGCTGTGAACGAGGATGATGTGCTCCCTACAAAGGCAGTGCAGCAGAGTGTGCTGTAGGGACCAGGCTGGCCAAAGCAGCAAATACCCCTTGTGGTGTTGGGGAGCTGACACCGCCTGTTTGACCCTCTGCATCCTCAAAGAGCAGGGAGGGACTGGCTGCTCTGCAGGGTGAATACCAGGTTACAAATCCCAAAAACCTTTCCAGCATCCTGAGATCTCCTTTTTAGCTGTTTCAGTACCTGTGTTTCTTGTGTTGCTGTTGGTGTTTACAGGCAGAATTTCTTGTAAACCCCAAACCTCAGGTGATGATCCTGACTTCAGGGCTCTGCCAGCAGGAATTCTCTGGATGTCCTGTTTTAGCAGAAGGCAATCCTGGACTCTGGGCCGTGTCTCTCCTGGGCTTGATTTGCTTTCAGACCAAAGCTTTGCTCACCCTGCTCATACTGGAGAAGTTAAGGGGTCACCAAAGGAAAGGAGGGAGGGTTAAGGGATGAAATGATTGTGGTTTGAGGGCATGGGGGTCAGTCTGTCCATGTGGTACTGATGCCCAAAGGCGTGACTGGAAGTGTTTCTCAACACTGCCTGGAAAATCTGAGGTGGAAATGCTGCATTTACACAGAGGGAGATGCCAAGAGCTGCAGTTCAGCACAAAGCAAAAAGCTGGGGAATATTTTGGAACCAGGGCATATCTGGTGCCTGGCAAACCAGTGTCTTGCTCACATACAGTGAGAGGACTTTTGTAGGGGGTTGAAGCAAAAGGGGCCTCTGCTCTGGGGGCTGCCAAAGGACCTGCTGTGGGCACTGCCCAGGATGTGGTGGGGAAGGCAGCCCAGGCAGAGAGCAGAGACACTGCCCCAGGGACCCCCCTTTTACACCGGAGGAGTCAATCTCATATCATCCCTGTGACAGAAGTTTCTGGGAAGATAAGATCTGTGGAAGTAGAGAGTGTGGATTTTCAGATTATTCCCCCATTCTTTATGGAGTCAGGGATGGTGTCTGCATTTCAAACACTGCCTGGTGGCTCAGCCTGCTGGGGGAGTGATGCTGCTGCTAAGGTCACATCTGCAGTCTGGCAGTTGCTGCAGGATGAAATGCTGGGGGGGAGGAATGGCTTTAACGAGAGCCTTGTGCCTCTAATCAGTGCAAGCTTCCTTCTGTGTGGAAATTAATGGATTTTCCTGATTACTGAGGAACATTTGGAGCTTGGTTTTTCTCCTCTTCATTTCCCTTTTCCCCTCTCCTATTTTGGCCTCCTCTGAAAGTTTGTGCCTGTCCCCTGCAGTGATGCTCTCTGCTGGGCTTTTCTTGGTGTGAGTCCTGGGCAATCCAAGCAGGCTGCTGTCTAACCAGCCCCAGACAGCCACTGCCAGCTCAGCAGCATCTCACACTGTTCAATCTGTGCAGCTTTCTCCAGACTGTTAAACACTGGCACGGGTTGAGCTATCAGACACAAAATTATATCTTTTTTTTTTTCCCCTGCCTTCACCAACTTCTCTTATCCAGAAGCTGAAAGCACACAGTTATCAGGTTTTAGTACTTGTTTCATCCCTTCTGTTGAGCTCAGGGGCATTGGTTTTCTGTTCTGGACCCATTCATGAACCATGTAAAAGGTCCTTGCACATGTGATTCCCCTCCCAAAGGGCAAAGTATAAGGAAAACACTGAGCTGATCTCCTGGATGACTGCATGTGCTCATGACTCTGACAGGTATGGGATATTCTGGTCCCCCTGTTCCTGATCCAGTGCTGACATGAAGCTGAGTGTGAGGTGGGTTTGGCCCCATGCATGTGAAGGCTCCTTGGGGCAGCCCGGCTCTCATTGAGGCACTGAGCTTCTTCCAGTTCGTCTAAGGAGAGTTGTGAGCTCCCTGCAGGATTTGGTGGTGTTTGGTATTTTTTAGCTTGTGAGAGGCTCCAGAAAATTCCCTGCCTGCCACTGAAATATTCCTCCTCCGTGCTGGGATGCAGCTGTGAAGGGGTGTAGTTTTCCAGCAGCAGGGATAAGGGCACAGCCCGGGTGAGAGGTTCCCTGCTCAACGCCTGCCAGGTTCCTCTGTCCCTACCCGAGTTCCTGACTTCATCCTCCAACTTAAATGGAAACTCAAATACTACTACTTTGTTCTCAGAATGTGAATCCACAGCTAAGCCCAGACTTTACAGCATTTATGGAAAAGCTGCAATCTTCTTTTTGTCAATCTTCCCCTCCCCAAAAATCAATCTGATATGGATCTTTGGTATTATTTTCATTTAGATCTAAGCAATTAAAATGTCCTTATGAGTTACTGCAGTTAATTTAAATGATGTGCCTTGAGAGCTACAACCCCAAGCTCTGTAAAACACCTCCTATGCCTCCCATATAAATTGGAGCCTGATTTATGTGTGGGAGGCTAAGACAGCAAAACTGCCCTGAGGGGAAGGTGTAGTTCATTGAAATAAAACTGAAATTAAATTATCTCAAATAAAAATGCAATACAGCTGCCTTCAGCAGGAAGTGAATGTATACATTTCATTAAATATTAAAGTTTAATTTCTGTGTGTGCATAATTTAGTGGTAGGCAGGTTTACAGGGTGATGTGTTAACTCCTTGTGATTTGGATAAGAACAACAGTGTCCTCTGTTCCCTGGTTGGTTACTGGGACTCAGAGTTCCCACCTTTGGGTTTTAAAGCCCAGCACAGAGTTTATTGTTTAAACTGGGTGCCAGGTGCTGTCACCAGTGATTAATGGGTTCTGGGAGTCCTATGTCAGCCCTGCCAGTGGCTCCAGGGGAGATGGAACTGGTTGCAGGAAACAAAAGAAGTGAATAAAATGAGCTTTGGAGATGGCTGGGCAGTGGCTGAGGGGGGCAGGTCCTGCTTTATCTCTGAGTGTGATTCGGGGCCAAAGAGCTCTGGGAAAGGGAACTCAGTTAAAAAGAAAGGAAAACAAAAAATCATAGAATGGTTTGAGTTGGAAGGGTCCTTAAAGACCCTCCAGTTCCAACCTCTCTGCCATGTGCAGGGGTATCTTCCATTAGACCAGGTTGAAAAAGCCATCCAAAAACCCCATCACGAAACCCCACACCCCACTGTTGCTACAAGAGGTATTTTGAGGAGAAAAGGGGTTTTGTTGCCTCAGCCATGGCCTGATTCAGTGCTGTTTGGCTGCCATGGAATATGGAGTAGACTGGAAAACTGGGTGTGAAACAAGGGAGCAGTGTTGGGCTTAAGAGCCCCTTTACTATGGGGGACAGGGATGGGTTTGGGCTGCCCCTGAAATCTTGTGGAATTTCTTTGGAGCTGATGGGAGAGGCTCCTCTTGGCTGCAGTGGGGGTAAGGGGGGCACACTGCCTGCCATTAGCAGCTGCTGTGGGCAGTGACCTCAGGAGAAAGGGAAGCTGGAGATTTTATCTTAACCTCCAAAGATGTTCATCTCTCTTCCAGTTGCTGCTTGTGTTGGCAGGATCCTTGATCCCCATATTGAAGCAGGGATTGGAGGACCCTATGTTTCCTGTATGTGAAGTTCTTACAAGGTTGTTTCCACTCTGAGCAGACATTTGTTGATGTCTTTCCAGACATTTTTTTTTTGTATCCAAATATTGTTATAATACATACATCATAACATAAAAATTCATATTTCATATAGCATTAGGAAGATATTAATGAGGATTGCATGCAGTTTTCAGTCCCAAAGTGAAACAAAGCTGGGTTTTTTGCATACCTTTAAAATTTGGTCTGATCCTGGCATCGTATCCCGAAGTTCGCCCCATCAACTTATCCAGGAAATCGGAAGGAGACATGGGTTTGGGGGCAGAGCGAGCTGCTGCTTCAGCTTCCTTGGAGGCTGCCAGGCTGTGCAAGTAGAAATAAAGAGGAAGTTTCAGTGTGTATCCCATGCTGGGGAGGGCTTGGGGTCCAGAAACAGAGCAGTCAGCATCTTATTCCTGCTGAGGCAGGATGGGTACCCATGTGAATTCCTAATGAGGCTGGTCTCGGCTAATTTGTTTGCCCAGCCCAAACATCTCCAAATTCAGAATCCCAGCTGCCACCAAAGCAGAAGAGAGATGATGAGCAGTGAAAATCCTTTTGTGAGTTTAGGTACAGCTCCTTGGCATGCCACTAAATTACAAATGTGAACTCTGGCGCTGAGCTCCACAGGTAAAATACACTCTGAGATTAGCCTTGGGCAGCAATTACTACTTAATTACAGGGCAAATAACGAGGAGCATATTCAGTACTCTGACAGTATGATTTTCCAAAAGGCAGGTAGGATCAGAGAAATCTGGAATTTGAGGTTTAAATGAGCATCAGACCCTGGTACAGCTCGTGCAGAGCCTTTGGGGCTGTAGGGGAGAGGGGTGGTTTTGCTGATCAGTCCAGCCTTTGCTGTTGGTACCTGCAGTGCAGGGTCTGAGATTAACACAGAACTGGAGTGTCTGGAGTGGGATCCTGAAATTATATACTCATATTGGGTTGAAGATGAAAGGAAGTGGAATCTTTCTGGGACCTGTGTGGCTTCTGGGGCAGAAAGAGTGAAATCATGAATTTGTCTGTAGAAGACAAAAACCTATGGCTGGCAATGTGCCTTCTGACTCGATGGGAGTCTGCAAGAACTGCAGGGTGATGATTTGGGTTTAGGAAGTCTGCTGTTGCCATCTACACAGGAAAAAGTGACCCTTGATATGAGGTGCTTGCTCTCAGCTTTGCAGGAAGGTTTGACTTCCTAGACAGGAAGAGACACTATTCAGTACCTTCCCTCTGGTTGTATGGTTTCTACTTGAACACCAATTTTTTCCCAGGCTGCAAGTGTTGAGTAAAATTGCCTAAATTATCCAAAAAATCCCCAAAACCACCTATGCAATGTGCTTAGGGTGAGAGCTTCTGCCTGAGGGCTCAGGTGCCCGGTGCAGGGTAAAGCCTGCAGGCAGCATTGCAATGCAAATGTACAATGAGCCAAAGGAGGCTGCTCAGGAGGAACTGAGGCCATTGCTTCACACTTTGCAAAACTCCTGAATTTTTTAAGTTACAAAGGCTGTGTAGGAACGGTGAGCAGCCCCTGAAAGAGCAGCTGGGAGGTCTAAGGAAGTTTACAGCAGGCACAATATATTTGGCTTCACATGTCCTCACAAATGACACCAGAGTCCTCTAACAGTGTGAGGGCCTCACCCTGGGAGGTTTTGCGGTAGTCAAACCTGCAGGAGTAGTGCTAAGAACTGACACAAGATCTTTTGGGAAGAATTTGGGACTGTAAATATGCATGGTATTAATGTGATCCTGCCCCCAAAGATGACTTCTTCCAATGCAAATTTGAGCTGAAAAACCCCAAAGAGACATGTTATCTTGACAAGAGCCATTTTGAACCATTTTGTTCCTCAGAACTTCAAAAAATGGATGGAATTCAACAGTGCTTGGGTGCATAATTCCAGAATCAGGAATCTGGTAACCTGCATTGCATTGACTTTCTTCTCTGGTGTCAGCAGCAATGGCTTGCCAAGCCTTGATTTGCAATCCTGCAAACTCACAACTGCAGTCTGGCTCCTTTTGCAGGTTGCAACAAAGTTCTCTGATTGCTGGATTTTTAACTGTTAAAAATTAGTTTAATTTGCAGTGAAGAGGAAGGTGAATTCCAGATCACTTCTAGTGAGAGCCTAAACCTAGGATTTTATTTACTCCTTCGTGTATTCCCAATCCACTCCCACACTGGGCCATATCTGAACGGGCTGGTGCACGTCCTGCGTGGCAAGATATGGATCTTGCTCTTGCTACAGCCATGTTCCCTTTCTTGTCTTGTCCCCATCTCTGCCCCAAGAAAGTATGCAAAGCAGAACCCAATGTGTTTCAGGGGTAAATGGGGTTGTGGAATGGGTGATGTTTTTTAATTTAATTTGTTTTTAGAAGGAAAGCAACAGGGTGCAATTGATTTGCAAACGCAGAAGAAGAAAGCTGGGAGTAGGAGGACAATCAATACTGGGCTTGACTACTGCATTCCAATGGAGTGTCTGCATGGCAATGAGTCCAGAGAAAAGATTTCAATTAAGCAGCAAATGACTTGGTAACCAAAGACTTCTGCCACTTCAGCAAGATGCCAGACAGTGCAATACACTGATTTCTTCTCATTAACTGTAGACTGGAAGAAGTATATGGAAATGGAAAATGTGTGTGGGAGGGGAGAGGCAATACAAACCTAATAAGCATCTAATAATCTTTAAATGGAAAAAGATAATTAGAAACTGCAATTCCCCTGGCATTTGTTTTAAAAAGTGAGGTGGAAAAGCACAGAAATCAGTGCTCATCTTTCCTGTAAATTCAGAGTGAAAGACTGTACTCAATATATTCACCCCACTTCCAATGAGTGAGTCTGTATTTCTTGGGTGCCATTTTCTGATCCTTTCTGCATCAAAGTTGCAGGTAAATTAATTTCATGGGCTCACTTCCTGCATGGAAATAAATATTTGGATAACTGAAGCTCAGCAACTGTTGGGAGAGGACCAGCCTCTCACAGCCCCTCTGCTTTCTGCAGCTTCACGCCCATCCCTATGAACAGTCCCTGGGAGCACCTTTGGGGATGTGCTGAAACTGTCACATAAAGCTTCAGTGTCTTGATGCATGTTTTCAAATCTGTCTGGCTGCTGTGTGGTGTTGACCTGGGAATGGTGAGTTCTGAGTTCCCTTCAGTTTCTGTTTGGTTACTAGATGCTTTCCTAAAACCAGACTCCCCCTGGGTTTAACAAGAAAAGGCAAGAAACAGTGCATAGGGATCAGCAAAGCCTTTCCAGCAGCAGGCAGCTGAGTCTACTCTCTATCTTAGAAATGATAGTAGAAAACATCACTGGGAGCTACAGAGAGGCTGATCCACCCCACTGCTTCAGGTGGATGGATTCTGTCGAACAGAGCCCCAAAATCTTCACTCTGGCTGTGACACCTGAGCTTTGCAATGGCAGCTTAGCTCTGACAGCACCCAAAAAAGCTACCAGCTTCCTCTGTCTTCCAGGTCTGTCTGGACTAGTGCTGTATGTGCTGTCTTGGGAGCTTTCTGGGATTTTCTCCATACTTTAGTCCTTCCAGAACACCCTCAAAAGTCCCACAGGACTGTTCATCTCCTGGCTCAGCAGAGACAAGGAGAGGGAAATTGCCGAGTGATTTGAAAATTATTGGCAATAGAAGAGAATTGGAAATTTAGTGTGGGTGGTTGTGCTGCTCGGAGAGAAGATTTATTTTGTGAATAAACAAAGGAAGGCAAAGCCTGTAGCAAACCCACGGAGGATGGAGTTTGCATTGGTGTAAGAGTTGTCTGAGCTGAGCGTCTCGGCGCATTTTAATAGCAGTCAGACAGCGGCTTATCTTATTTATGCTGCTGTAATCCCTAGTGGATCTGGCTGAGAAAGTGCCATCAGGCAATCATCACAGCAGCTACAATGGGAAGGATCTCTTCAAAGGGTCGATGAACTAGCATAATCTTTTGTGATATTAATGCTGGCGTGTAAGCAGACACCAGCAAGCCCCCGGGAGGTCCAGCCCACGAGCAGGATGTGAAGGTGATGGAGATGAGCAGCCCAGCAGCTCAGGATTGCATTCCTCAAAACAGAGCAGCCAAGCTTTGCAGGACACCTATTGCTGGTTTTTCCCAGCCCATACAGGCATTGTTTACTCTGTCTGCATCATTTTGTTTCAGCTGAACAGATGATATATTCTTATAAACAAATATTTGGCTTAGAAAGTGCCTCTTCTGCAGTCTGGATGTGTCTGTTCACTTGATTCCTGGCTCCCCAGTTGGCTGTTTCCTCCTCTTCCTCCTCCCATTTGCATAGTCCTTGAGCAATATTTTCATACTTTTTTTTTTTTGGCTGTGGCCATGGTTGTCCATCTAATTAAGTCCAACATCACAAAATGCCCTGTTCTGGCTGAACGCAGATACTGAGAAATATCTTTCTTTTTTTTTTCTTTTCAAAGAGGAGTGATGAAGGAATTTAATTAGCACAGGGCCTCTATTCCCTTGTCAAATAATTTAATTGTTAATCATTAATTCTGAGTGTAAAAAATTATGTCTGGCAGCAGAAACAAACTGTTGCAAAACAAGCATTTGCAGAGGAAATATCTCTGGCTCAGGTCCCTGTGAAGGTAAAGCGGTGCCACATCAGTGGCTCAAGAGATGTGGGATCTCTGCAGGCTGGGGAAATAGAAGATACCTGATCCCCCACCCTGGCTCTGTGCTGCTCAGCAGAGGTTTCTGAAGTGGTTTGTTGGGGTTTTTTAAATTTTATTTTTGAAACACAGCAAGCCAGAAACCTTGGCAGGGATGTGTTGGGGATGGTGTCCAGGTGAGCTGCCTCACACATTTGTCCTTCAAATGTGATGTGTTCTGTAAGTAGATATCCCAGGGAGGGAAATATCCATCAGGTCTGAGGCAGGCTGAGGTGAGCAAAATAACAGCTTCCCCCATTACCTTCAAAGCCAGGCTGGGGCAGTGCTGGGGCAGTGCTGGGGCTTGGGGACGCGGGAGAATTCATCGGCTTTGTTTTATTGACTCCAGCAGGCTCTGAGGTGTGCAGTTGCAAGGAGAACATCAGATAGCTGGGCACAGAAAAAGGCATCGTGCTGCCCATGATTAACAAGTGCTGCCCATGGTAACTCTCATTACTCCTCCTGAGCCCTCTCCCTGGGAACAGAGGCCCCTGAGCAGATCCTGGAGCTCAGCAGAGCCCAGCCTGGATTCAGCCTCTGCTCATGCTGGGGCTGCCTGTCTCTCTTCTCCTCAGCAGCAGGAAGGACAGATTGTCCTGGTGAAAAGGAAAAGGGGCAGCCCTAAACTCTGCACCCAGACATTTATTTCTGACCGCACACCAACGTGTTATCTGGAGGGGAATGCTGCCAGACCCTTGCTGGGAAGGCTTGGCAGAGACTGCAAGCAGACTTTTTATTTTAATGATTAGATTTACTATCAAAATTAATAGCACAATCAATATTGATATGCAATTCAATTAAATAGGATGAAACTCATTGCCTGCATGTTTTTCTCCATCACCTTGTCTGAATTCCTGCCCTGCAGCACCAGAGGTGGACAGGAGATGGAAGAGTGGAGGTGTGTGGGAGAAAGGAGCCCCAATGCTGAGTTTTTGGCCCATCCTGGTGCTGAGCAGAAGGAGCTGTGAGTGTTACAGATGTGCTGGTTGCACAGCAGTGATCTCAAACCCTTGGTCATGCTCAGCTGCCGGCATGTTGCAGCCCCTGGCACGTGGGTGTGTGTCGCCCTGCAGTTTGCAGTTCTGCAGTGTTTTTCAGTTTTGTGAATAGTTTCTCATGCACTCTCTGTAAACATGGCCATGCTGTATTATCTGTTCTCTCATATTTACCTAACTGTCTTCATGTTTTGGTTATTGTCCTTGATGTTTGCATTCCTTTAGTTATGTGATAGACATAAGTTTTGACCAATGATATTCAGAGGAGGAGCATTTCATCCTCCAATCCATAGTAGTTTCTAAGAACATATAAATAAAGACGGAGGGCAGAGGTCAGTCTCCTTTTCTGGCCTCTCCTCGCCCTTACAGGTTTCTATCTCCGTCTCCGCATCCTTATTTCGTGTCCAAGAGCGACAGGTGTGGGGTGTGCTCAGGGGAGAACTTAAAAGTTAATTCTCAGAGATGGGAAGGGAATTTGGACTTGGTTGTTTTCTTAATTCAGCTGAGTGTTTATGTAGGAGAGGCAGGGAGCGGGCCTGGATGTTGGAACAGGATGGGAGGGTAGATGTGTACAGTGAGACTGGAGAAATATGGAAATTGAGAACCTGTGGGGAGATTTCACTCTGAGAGAGAAATGAGCAACGAGCTATTATTTGTCCCCATTCATGGCAGGAGGATAGGGACAGGAAAGAAAGAGTGGGCTTGTTAAATGTCTCTGTCCTGGGTGCTCTGTTGCTGTGAGCTCTTTAAACCAGTTCTAGCTTTTGCACCAGAAGTGACTGCATTGCAGTAGTCACAGGATGTAATCAGTTAAAGTTTTAACCCAAAGGATCCCAAAACACTCTCAGAGGTCCTGCACAACCTATGCTGTGACTGGCCCCTATGGCTGCTCAGGAGGAGAGGAGCTGGGAGGCACTTTTTCATGGACCTCAGAGAATTAACCCTCTGTGATCGCTCCCATCCAGGGAAAGCTGTAGCAACTTTACTGGAGTGAGAAAAATATCTTCAGACTGCAGCATTCTGGTGTCTCTGTGCTCCACTGCCACATTCCTGCAGCCCATGGCTCCTATGCCATATGGCAAAACACTCTGTCCAGAACTATAAACCATCCCAATTACACTGATTAACTCTATGGAAAGACACCAGCACTTGGAACATTTGCTGACGCTGCCTGGACAGAGCAATAAGAAAATAACAAATGACTAGACAATTGTCTAGGGGGGAGGAGAATAATCTGCATGTTGTATATAGTTGGGATGGGAAGAGCACAGGGAGACCAATAAATTGTATGGGAATAGTGCTCAATTTTGTGCTGGGTCTCTGCTCCTCACAAGGATTTTTGTTCTGTGGTAACTCTTGCTTTTTTGCATACTAAAAAGAAAAGTGTTTGCTAAATTAATTTTTGAGCCACAGGCATTATCTCTAGTGACTTTTTAAACTGTTCCCTCTTCCAGAAGCGTCTACAGCTCTTGGAGCACATGCAGTGACTTTCTGGAGATGTGTGATCCTCAGCCTCTGAGACAGGTTTGAAAACAGTTCAAACAACGGAGAAGCACAAGTCAAAGCTCAGGTTTTAATCATTTGTGAAATAAATCCAGCAAACACCAACACTGACTTTTACCTGTGCCTATACTGAGAGGCTTACAAAAGAAATAAAGTTATAATTGTGCTTTTTTTTTTTTCTTGAAAAACAAACGGGAAAAGCATCCTTGCAAAGACAAAAGCATGTGTCTGTAGCTTCACACATACACACTGAATATTCCTTTTAAAGTCAGGGGGGCTAGTCAGATATTCAAAGTCTATGCATAAACAGCCCTCCTGAAGGCAGTAAATAAAGTGGGAAAATGTCTTTACAAGAAAAAACTTCACAATCTAGGTAAGAATATTCTCTTTACTGATGTGCTCCTGATTTAGTGTTTGGATGGAGAGCTGCAATGGGAACCTCAATTGACGTCAGAGGGTTTTAGATCACAGAGCAGACAAGTGTCAGAGAATTACGAGAAATCGTGGATGCTCTTCTATCTATAGCTCTGCAGTCGCGCTCTCAGGCGCGTTTTCATCAGTTCAAATAGCTCGCTACAGCAGCTTTTTAAAAATTAGTTTTAGGTTAAGGATTTATGCTGCTCATTAAGATTGGGTAAGGATATTGTAACTTTTTTTTTTGCTAAATCAGAAGTGGTATGAATAGAATTCTTTTAAGAGATGTGAAATGTAGTGCTGAGTGGTGGTGGGTTTTATCTTCTGAAATGGAACTTTTTGCTGTAGATCCTTTGAAGAGCTCTCCTGAGCTAACCTGTGTAACCTACCTACAACACTGTGGGTCCCGTGGTAAAACTGAGGCTCTCTGAAGTATTTTGTGCTGTGTAAAATGAGTTGTGTGATGGGAGCGCTCATGTTGATATTTTCTGATGGAATTGGTTGTTGTCATTGCAACACAAATACCCTGCTAGACTTGAATGTTCCCTCTGTGCCATCTGTGATTCCTGGTGTAATTTGTCAGTTTATTCATGAGCAATAATTAAATGTAACTTCTGGAATGAATGGCTAAGCCCTGGGTCCCCTGCCCAGGAGGGGTTTTCTCCTTCTCACTCCAGCTGCCCTCTGACTTTGTTTTGTCAGGGAACTGAAGAAACCAAACTCCATTTTTTCAGCCCTGGTGCAGGAGAGCAAGTTCTGTTTGATGAGGCTGCTGCTTTGTCAGCCACACTGCTGGGAGATGATTTCAAAGCCCACAGTGCTGTGTCAGAGTGTGATGGATGGGGCTGGAAGGTGGACAATGCTTGCAATTCCCAGGCCCATGGGGTGGCGGGAGAGTTGGGATACACACATTTTGGGTTGTAAATGAGATCTTGGGAGACCTGGTGCAGGAAAGAATTCTGTGTCATGTGTGGGTGTGCCAGCAATTATTGCCCTGGTCAGCAGTGCTTCCAGAGGGCGGAAGCACTGGGAGCAAACAGACAGGATTGTAAACATACCCCATAGAAAGTCACTTTTATGTCCAGAGCCTATCTTCACAGTTCTTATGGGATAACAAAAGGGTCCCTCAGCCAGGAACCTGGAGCTTCTCCACTCCTCACCTGTGGTGAACGCATCCTGCTGTAATGGGGGACTGAACCCACCCTGCACAGGCACTGTGGTCACCAGCAAGGACATCTGGAGCTAAGGCCATTTTAAAGGGTGCTGGTAACAGCTGGCTCCTGCACGCTTTCAGGTTTTATAACTCCCCCATAAAAGCGGGGAGGAGGGGTCTGTGCTCGAGGCTTTATGCAATGCATCTTTTCACTGGCATCAGCTGAAATAAAAGAATAAAAACGCAATTGGAGGAAATCACGTAAAGGTGACCACACCATGATTTTGTTTGGATTTCCTGCACGATTCCTGGCTCAGCTGTGTTTTGCTGCTGAGCCAGACGCGCGGCAGTGGCGCGATCCCCCCCGATCCCACTTGTGCTGCTGTTTAATTGATTTGTGTGTTTGCTCCGGCCCTGCCGGGGCTGGGGGACGGGATTTGCATTCTGGGCGAGTGGTCGCAGGCGCCGCTGGCAGGGCGAGGGGAGCCGCTGTCGGCAGCCCTGCTCTGAAGGCAGCCCGGGGATGATTGATGGCACTGCAAGCCCTGCTGTTCCAGCCATGCGGCACTCCTGGTCCTGGCAACCCCCTGGTGCTCTTTTCCCTCTCCACCCACCCCACAATGAGGCACAGATAAAGACAAGAGGGTTCCCTGGCTGCCTGCTCAGGCACTTGGGTATTTTGTCTTTCCCCTCCACCCTTTTTTTTTTCTAGCAGGCTGTGAGCCTCAAAGGAAGAGGGAGAAATCAAAAGGAGGGGTGCTAAAGTGTTCTTTTGTTTTCCCCTCCCTCTCAAAATCCATATTTTGTGGAGTTTGGTAAATTAAGATTTCTCCTGCTTTTCTTGCTGGCACTTGGATCCCACAGAGATGTATTTACAGGATGCCAACTGTGCCCATGTACCAGGCAGATGTGGTGCAGTTCCCAAATCAGCAGCTCACCGTGGTGCATTGTGTGGATGGACTAATTGCCTGCATAATGGGGACAGCTCAGCTCCTGTAAACAATGGGTGCATCTGCCTCCATCTATTTCTGTTCTCTGCAGGCCCCCTCTGGGCTTTGGCCTTGCTGAGGGCAGGACATATATTGCATTTCTGGATTTTTTCAGGTTTTGTGCATTAGTCTCTTGAAGCATCAGAGAGATTTAAGAGCAGCTTGGAGGTGTGTATGGGATCGATAGCACCAGTGGGACCAAAGCAAGCAGGACCAGATCAGCTGGACTGTATCAGCACTTTCCCAAGAGGGGAAGGGAACTGTAACATTTTGCACCAATCCTGGCTAAGAAATCCCAATGCAAACCCCCTCCTCTGGAGGGAAATGGTTTCTGTTCTGTCTGACTTTGTAAACACAAATGTAAATTGTTTGGATGCTTTGGGGGAAGGGTGAGAGAAGAGAAATCAGTGAATTTTTTTGTCTCTTTAAAGGGAGCTGACCTGCTGAATTAGCAATACTTTATCTTGCCAGGTGCAATGCAAGAGTTGCCCTTTCCTGGGCTGTGCAAGTAGGTCTGGAAGGCAGCAGCCAGACAGTCTGGTGTTGAGTTGTCTGGTCATGGCTGGTAATGATCCTTCCAGTGCCTTGCAGGAGGAACTCATGCTTCTCTCACTCCTTCCTTTTTGCTTCATTTATCCCAAGTTGGTGTTGGGTTTTGGTGTGTTGTTGGTTTGGGTTTTTGTTATTTTGTTAGGTTTTTCTTTTCCCCAAACTAAAGTTATCAAAAGTTCTTGGAATTACTTTTTTCATCCGTCAAAAAATTGAATCAAACCATGGTGGGGACGGTGTGCTGGAATGAAATTTTTAGCCTTTAAAAGCTTATGATGAATCCTTTCTCTTGAAAATTGTGAGGTGCACAAGTGTAACCATAGTTCATAAGAATAGCAATAATTTGTGCTCTTGCTGATAGATAAAGGTCACTAGAAAGATGCCAGGTAATGAGAGCAAAAGGGTAATTTACTGGAAATAGCGAAACCCTGGTTTAATGTGCCACAACAGTGAGAGTTGATATAGGCAAATAAACCAGATGGAAGTCATAGTTTGTTAACGGTCTGTCTGTTGTCTTAACACTGATCACTTTGGGATCTCAGAAAAGCTCCAGCTTATAGAAAATAAGCAAGTGAGAATAGGTGATGTGATTTGACATAATTAAATGTTGTGAGTTTGATTTGGATGTAGTCATTTTTAAAGTGTGATTTATTTTTTTAAGACCCTTGTCTTTCATCAGTACCTAAATAGCAATTATATTCATTAGGTGGTCTGACATCTTGTTCTTGACACTGGAATTTGGAGAGTCCTTTTAACCTGCATGCTGGGATGAAATGAGGACAGGCCTGTCTGCTGGTTTCCTATTACAGATGAATGATTGCTGCTAGGTGCTGGGATAATAAAGTAAATTAATTTTGGACGTTGATTAACTTCTTAATTCAGATGTTGGGATCCTTTTCTATCCAGGTCAGCTCATGAGGGTTTGGTGAGATGAATTCCTTAAGCTCACAAGGGATGTGTTTGCCCAGGACCAGGGGGAGCTGCCCTGTGCTGTTGCTTACGAGAGCTTTCCTTTCTGGCTGGAATCACTTGGTCAGCAGCAGAGTGAACTTCCTGAGCCTTTTCCTGTGCTGTTAAATCTGGGACACTGAGCCAGAGAGCCCTTTGCTGCTGACTTGCTTCATACCTAAGGGTCTCCAACACCTCTCATTGGAGAAGGGGAACAGGAATTCCCGTGCCTAAATCCTTGTTCTTGATGGAAGTTTCTGTAGTGCCTTTGCAGGTAAGGGCAGAGTCTGACCATTCCCTCCACATCTCGATCTCCTTCCAGAAGCAGCTCCTCTCAGGTATTTGAGCAGTAAATCTCTGTTCTGCCAGTGGGACTTGCTGCAGTGTGGGGTAATGTTCAGAGCAAGCCAAGGTGGACAGCCAGTGTGTATTAGCTAAAATCTGCACACCACCAGTGCCTCAGAGACCAAGGACGTTTTATTAGTCTATGTGAGAAACTGCAACATTCCTTGTAATGGTTTTGTTAAGCAAGTTGGTTATTTAGGGTTTTCCTGGTCTTCGTACCCAATCTAAGAGGGAGGGGAAGGGTGTTTTTTTCACAGACATTTGTGGAGACTTTCTTTTGCTCTGAACCATCCACAGAGCAGATCTGGAGTTGTTTAAGGCAGCTGTGTGGAGAAGAAGGTAAAGACTAGGCTGTTAGAAAATGTTTTTTTAAAATTTATGTTGATTTGTCTTAATTGCCTAAAATGCAAGAGTCGGGATGGATGGATCAAAGTCCATGCAGAAGGCAGGGTCCCAGACATCTTGTGCTTTTACTGTGATGACACCAAATTAATCTTTCTTTACAGAATGATTTATAAGGGTTTCTAGAATTGTTGATATCGTCGCATTTTCAAATCTTAGCTATGTAACCCTTTTAACAGGGTCTCTAATGGGGTTATTAAAGGTTGCAGACCATAGCAGCTAAAGAATATCCTTAGAGCCATTTGGTCCAAGGCTTTGCTAAACCATTTTTATTTCATGGAGATGATGGACCCTGCAGAGGCACAACAGGTCATAAGGCACAACTTGTAGTAGATTTTGTTTAGCATGGGGAAAATAATCTGTGACTATTGACAATATCTGCTTCATCGTTTGTCTTGTGGCTCTGGAAGTCTCTGGTTAGGGCTTCACTCGTGGGCAGCTCTAATGTTACCTCTCCCTGCAGAGCTATAGCAGGAGCCTTAGAGATACGGTGCAGGTTATTCTTCTTCTCCCCTTGCCTTTTCTCTTGTGGTATTTTCAAAGAGATGAAACCAGCAGCTCTCCAATCACCCCCTTGACTTTGCCAAGACTCTTTTAGGAGAAGGTTTGTTCCTGGATTTTTTTGTACCCACAAAGTTGAGGCATCATGTTCAGAGTGGCACCTTCTTGTTGTTTTAAAAACTGGCAATGAAGAGCTCTGTTACTGACAGAAGGGAATATAAACACACCAGTTGGAGAAATCTAATAGGGACTGAGGCTGGCAGCAACTTTTAGCCTGTGACTCACTTGGAGCAGTTGCCTTGAATCACTCCTGCTAGCTGACAGATAGTTGTTCTGAAGGGGCCAACTCTGATCTTGAGTCATGAAGGTCGTGCTGCTGATTCCTGGTGTTAGGGCAAAAACCAGGCCCAAAGATTTTCAAAGCCTCACAGGACAGCAGCCTGTTGGGTGAGGTGTCAGTTCTACCGTATTTTTTATCTCCTAATTTGTACAAGGTGCATTCCTACCTCCAGCTTACGTAGTGATGTTTCTGAACCACCACAGCTATTAAAATTTAGTGGTACCACAGAAAGTCCAGGCAAGATCATAACAAGGTAAGGGAGCACTTTGTTCTGCATGAAGGAATTCACAACTGAACATTCAGTGTGTGTAGTTAGACTTTGGGAGAATGATTGATTGTAAATGTCTTCACAGATATATGCAGGACATCTGGAAATCCCCGTGTCCAATATTGCCCCAAATTGTCCAATTTATTTTAAAGAACTAGCACTTTGCTTTACCTAGATACCTGTAAGGAAATCTTGGTCGAACAAGCTGTCTTCGTTTCCCACCCCAACCCAGTTCCCATCCCTGCCTCTGTCCAGGTTGCCAGCAAAAGCCTTAGTCACAGCCAAGTGACTGCAGTCAGAGGAGGCAGGTAGCAGAATGGGAAGTGCTCTTCCATAAAGAAAGGCATGTCGGAATAAGCCACGTATCACAAATTCCTTCTAAAACACCCCAACTGTAACAGAAACAAATATCATATTGGCAATACCATAATGTTTGCATTCACACACCAGCTGTTACTCTTTCCCATGGGGTCTTGTTTTTTTAAAAGGCTGGTGGAGGACATTTTTGTCAAGCAACAAATCTCGCCTTATTTTCTATATTGACTTCTTTTCCTGTATTGGCTGTATATCATTTTCCTTGGAACATTAGATTTTTTTTTTTTTTTTAAATATTTGTGTGGTATATGTGCAAACACGTAATGGATTCTCTTTCCAGAATATTTTTGACAGGCTGACAATAAACCGTGGTGCACTCTAATTTAAAGCAATACACACTTTTCTCTTATGGATTATTGGATTTTCAGCTTTGGGTTTGTTAAACATTGTGTATGACTGAGTGCAAGACTAATTGGCACACTAAATGTATGAATGACTGTTAATTAATAAACTTCTCATACTGAAACTGAAATAGCAAAGCTATTCCTGGACTAGAAAGGCTGGTAGATTTTTGGCCTGTAATAAATTGAACCCACAGCACAAAGCGGGAGAGAAAAAAAGAAAAACATTGCGTAGAGTCAGTTCTGAGCAGGAATTACTGATTGCTTTTCTGTTTGGCTT
>VZTH01016797.1:773368-801590 GCA_013397815.1 Aleadryas rufinucha | reverse complement strand
TTTTTTTTTTTTTTTTTGTATTTCAAAAATGATTGCAGTATATAAACCAATTTGATTTCATTCTTTCCCTGTAATTGAATTAAAACATTTTCAAATATTCTTAAATGTTGATTTTGGGAAAATTAAAGTTCCAGAAATACCTTTAGTATGCAATATGATGTAATACCACATATGTCTGTGTATAATTTATAACATTACGAACCTTTGCATTAGAATCTGAGGTGACTGGTTTACTGGGGGTTTGAATGCCCAGGACTGTGACTGATGTGCTGGGAACCTCTCAGTGCTCACACATGTGGTGTGAAGCACAAGTGTGAGCAGGATCCACAGGACGAGTGTGCATCGATTTCAATGTTCAGGCACTTCAGAGAAGACCCAGGCAGATGCTTCAGCACCAGGGCCATAGCAAATGCGAGCCTGGACAGACTTTATTTTTCTTGTTTGATTTTTCTTTTGCTTTCTGGTGTTCGTGTTGTTCAGTCTTGTTTGTTTTTTGTTTTGTTTTTTTTTTTTTTTTTAACCCAATGTTTCCCCACTGTTTAACTAAGAGTTTATTGCACATCCATTTGCTCCCTTTCAGCCCCCTCCACTGTGTCATGCAGGGCTGCAATACACTTGTGACTAAGATGAGAAAGGATGGCTCTGAAGTGCTGGTTGTTGGGCACTGCTTCTCAGAGATTGGTGGTTTTAGTTATTTCTAGAACTCATTTTTTGGTTTACCTAACATAAACATTTACTGCTTTGAGTTCATGAGACAATCTTGCTGTCTCTGAATTTCTGTGGAATTACAGAAAAAAGTGGGGATATTCCAATTTTTATGCCTAGAAAGACTTGTGTTCAAAAGGAAAGAGAATGCTGGCTCAAAGTCTGGCCAGTATCAGCAGGTCTTCTACTATGTTTTGAAAATAATAAGTATTACACCTGTGATTTTATACAAATAACGGCTGTGTTTTCACATTAATCTACAAGATGAGACTTTGGCAAAACACAGAAGTAAGAGCCACGCAACTGAAATGAAGGCTGAGACTGATGAGCAAGCTCAGGTCATGAAACAGGGTTTTTTCCCTCCAATTGCCTGTATCTGGTATCTCTCACTTGCTACAGCAGGCTGCATTTTTCTTTGAAATATAGAAGCTTCTACCTTCCGATATTTTTTTTGTCCATTCAATAAAAGCACTGCAAGGATAGATGGACAAGAAACAATTCTTTAAGTCTAAAGCTGTTCCTTCTGTCTTAGCCTCAAAGAGAAACTGAACCCATCTAAATCTGAGTCAAAATACAGCTGGGTGATAATGGGCACAATTGGAAAAAGCTCCCCCCATTCCCTTTGGCTTGCATTTAGATTCTGCAAAGAGAGAATATTCAAAACAACATGAAAGAGAAAAAAAAAGTTGGGAAGGAAGGAGATAATTCTTTGCTTTCAGTGATTTTTAAACACAGCCATCTGAGGATAGAGGGTGAGCCCTCAGAGGCAGGCAGCGAAAGCATCCCACGGAACTCACCTGCAGTCTGAGGATGGGGAGGGGGCGAGGTGGGAATATTTACCCGGGCAAATTCAAGTGCAGCATTGCCAGCCGCCACTAGCTGTCACTTTGCAAGCAGCCGGGGTCCGTGTTTTCAGCACTGCGGTTAGCGAGATTGCGGTGCTAATTAAACGGAGTAACTCCCAGAACCTCGGAGCGTCCCGAGCCCGGGGCTGTGCGGGAGCCAGCCCGGGGCACCGAGGGGAGGCGAAAGGGCAGCTCGGGGCAGGGGCCCGCCGCCGTGCCCCGGGGCTGTGCCCCGAGCTGCGGTGGGCACGGCGCTCAGCCCGGCCGCGCTCCTCCCGTAAAGCCGAGCCTTACCTGAAGAAGACGATCGTCTCCCACACGTAGACTCCGAGCGCGTTGACGTTGCACATTTTTCCAGCTCTCNCCTCGGCTCGTCCCTCCTCCGCCGGTGCCCCCGCCACCGCCACTGCAGTGCTGCTCGGGGCCGGAGCTCCGGGCTGCCCGCACGGAAACCTCCCTTCAGCGGGATGTCGCTCCGGACATCAGGCTGGCGACAGGGGCGGACGCAGCGGGTATAGGTTTGCCATCAGGGTGCTGGGGGTGAGATGGGGGGGGGGGACGACGACGACCCTCAACAACCCAGGGTTTAATCTCCGCTGCTGGCCGGGGTGTCTTCCTAATTACATCCACAGGAATTTGTCAGTGTGGAGCCGTGCTGCAGTCCCGGTTGTGTCGCTTTCCCGCCCGCCGTTTGGCTGCTGTTGATTCCTGCTTCCTGGGCTATTTTCCTCCCGAATAAGTTATTGCTGCTGTAGGGAAGGTGTCCCATTGCTCAGGGCTAGAGCGGAGGGGAGCGAAGGGGAAGTTTCTTGGGAAGCACTTCCATTGTGCTCGGAAAGAAAGTGGCTTAGTGTCCTCCTAATGCATCTCATCTCCCCTCTGCCCTCTCTCCCCTGCTAGGACTCGCCAGATCTTGGGAGTTTCTTGCTGCATTAATTTNTTTTTGGTTTTTTTTTTTTTTGTACTCCGTGAGGGGTGGGCCGGTGGGGTTGGCCAATAAAGTAACCGGGCACTCGGGGAGAAGCGGTGGGGGAAGCGAAACACCCCTGGCGCGGCCGGGGCACGGGCGGGCGGCTNAAAAAAAAGAGGGAGAGAGAAAAAAAGGAAAAAAGGAGGGGGAGGTGGAGAGAGGAAAGGCAGAGGGGAGGGGGTAACTCAGCCTCTCCACCATCCCAAGGCCCTCCTCTTAGCTGTCCTCATTGGTCTCAGGGCTGAAAAAACTACTCTAAGACGTGGTTGGATAAACGCATGTTGTTCAGCAGAGGCCGTTAACCTTTAAAGCGCTGATACGTTTTGGTTTATTTCAATTGTTTTAACCTGAATTGCTCTCTTCTTAAGAAGCCTCTGAAATCGTCTCCCTTGACAGGGCAAGAGAAATGTGCCTTAAATCTCCATCTCGTGGAAGATCTGCTTGGCTGGCAGCTGATATGTGTTGCTGTCGGCTCTTAAGGAACATCTCTGTGTTGTGCTTCTTTTGTTGTTTAGCTTTGATTTATTATTCTTTCCTCTTTCTATTGTTTTATTTGATTGGGTTTTTTTTGTCTTTTGCATTTGGTGTTTCAAAGAGCTTTGGCAAACACCAGAGCCATCAAGGCCAGGGCAGGTAAGGAGCATTCAGTAGTTTGTTATGACAGCTCCAGCTGTGCTCGCAGGGTGCTGAGCTGGTGGTCGGGGCGGGGAGGATCGGGCTCCTTGGTCACTTTGTCAGCGTGTCACTCTGCTCGGCTTCTCATCAGCTTCTGAGAACTGAAAAACTTAGCTCTCCTAAATAATCCAGGATTTTTTTTTCTTCTCTATTGTCCTGGTGTAATGGGATTATTCTTCTTTAAGTTCTGTTTTTTTACTTGTCTTGTGCTTTGCAAACTCCCCAAGGCAAAGATTTGCTTTTAACCCCTGTTTAGCTGTCTTTAATCTCTTCAAGGACTCCTCCTATCCTATGTTGAAGGGTGGAGGAGGAGTGCTTTCTCCACCACTACTGTAGCCCCTCCAGGCTAGGAAATAACTAAGTTTTTCTTCTCCCTTTGGGTTGCATCTCAAAGGACCTTACTGCCATACTGAAATTCACCTGATGTTCTTGATCTCCTGCTTTTTTTTTTTTGTTTGTTTTAAAGCAGTGCGTTTACTTAGTGAAGCAGACAGAAATATGCTTTGGGTTACCATTCAAAAGAAAAGAAAGACCTGCTTGGCTTCTAGCCACTGGTACAGTGGGAATTTAATCGGATTTACTCCAGCTCCTGGGTCTCGGTGTCTGGGTAGATTAATAACGGGCTCTGATTTCACCTCGTGGAGATTCCTGGGGATGTGATTCCATGCGGCGTTTCTTGCCTGCTGCTTGCTGGCTCCTTGCTGTGCCTTCTCTCCTGACATTTATCCCCACATGGATGAGCCTCTGTCACTGTGCTTTTCCAGCCCCCTGTGTGCTGACAGACCAGAGGAGGAGCTCCAGACTGAGAGTGTTAACAGGACCCACATAGCAGGAAAGAAATGGTCTTTCCCTGATTTTTTACTGGGAAGCAGTACAAAGTGCAGGAAGCAGAACCATGTCTTGGCATCTGTGGGTTAAGTGTAGAGGCTGTCAGCCTTCTTGTTCCCTTAGAAATGGAAATGGTCTCTGTAGGAGATATGAATGTCTCATGTGATATTTCTCTTGCTTGCAAGTTTGATCTTTATACCAAAGGTATCTGGGCTTGTCTCCACTTGTCCCCACTTGCTGTCCTTGCACTCCCTTGGGTTAGGGGAGCAGCGTGGCTGTGCTTAAGATCAAGAAAGCAGATAAATCTGTGTGTATGTAGGACAAAGAGTCTTCTTGGCTGTTACTGTTGAAGGGTCTCAAAACTGCTTCTCCCAGGGAAAGAACTTCTCTGCTTTGCTGCCGTCTCTCCTGGTGGTGATGGTGACCAGGGGGCCCAAGGACTCTTCTGCTGATATTCAAATATTTCTTCCTACTGGAGAGGAACAGGACCATTATTTGATTTGACATGTGAGGAAATGGAGGCAAAGACAGGTTGCAAGAGATACTTGGAGCAGGTCTAGGCATTGAGGTGATTTAGACCAGGGAGTGAAACCAAAATAAATGTGAATTTAAGGGGTATGAGTTTTGCATGTCTTATTAGGATAACCCCAAAGGTACTCACACATTCTGCTTTACATTTTTGTCTATGCTGTGCTATCTCCCTCTTAATTGCTTGCCTTGGTATGGTGCCGTGTATGTGCTACATGAATGTGTCAGGCCTTGGTCAGGATGATTTCAGGTCCTTGGAATTCACATGCTCTGATTTAAACCAGGTGATTACAGAAACAGCATCACTGGCACCCATCTATAGTTTCTGTGTTCTGTAGTTCCTGATGTTCTTTCATCTGGAGATATCTGTGATGAAGTTTCCCACATTTGTTCTGTACTATGCCAGATATTTAGATTTTCTTTTGTTCTCCGAGAAGTTAAGGGCAGATAAACTGGAAATAGTCCTGGAGATCTAATAATGGCTGGAAGTCAATTTTATCACTGTTACTTGAAGTCATCCTTGTCATCAGGTACTTCTCTCTCTCTGTCTGTCCTGGCTTGCTCTTAGATCAGGTTTTAGCTTTCTTCTTGGTTTTGCTGCAGTGGTTTGTGATTTTTTTATTTTTTTAGGGGAAAGGTTCACTTGCCAGGTCTGCTGTTTTTTAATCAGAGTCCAAATGGTTTTGAAAGGCATTTGTCTTTCTCTGGTGGCACTTGTACAAATTACAGAGTTGAAGATAACTTATCATGATGTCAAATGAGGCTCTTAAAATTAGAATTACCTGCTGCATGTTCATCTTGTTCTTGTTTTTAGTTTCAAAGTAGATGAGTCTTGTAAAACTCACTTGTAGGTGAAATTGTCTGGGAAGATTCTTTGTCATCTTCTCTCTGGGCTGTGAGTGATGGATTCTCTTCAATATAAGACACCACAAAGATAATGGCTTTAATTTGTTTTTCAGCACTGAACTAAAACTTGGGGACATCTGCAGGGAAGGGTGTGCATGAGGACTGATAAAAGCCAGGGAGGAATATCTGTTTCTCCAGTTTCCTTTATGTGGTTCCTCCCTGATCCTTTCCCTCTGAACAACGCATGTAGAATTCTTCTCTGTGAAGAAAATGATCTTTCCTAGAAGGCTGTAGCTTCATTTTGGTTTTGATAGTTGGTAGAATTGCTTAAAGACAAGAACACAGATGGCCTGGGAAATCACCCTGTAATGTGGTGACCTTGCACTCTATGCTGAGAATTAACCTAAAGATTCATTCACAGCTGCAAGTTGATTTCATTCCTGATCTGTTTTCCATCTCTGGATTTTATAGCATGTAGAGTAGTTCTTAGTTTCTTTCACTTGCCTTTTTAAAATTCGAAAATCTGATAATAAATTCATCATGGTAATAAATTCCTTTAAGTTGACCATGCACTTCCTTCCTTCCCCAGAAAACTGACAGGATTTTTGAAGATAAGGCCAGCACAGCAGTAAAGTACACTCAGCATTATCTTGGGAATACTAAATCCATTATTGTCAGTTTGTTCTTTAGAGAATGGCTAATGAGGAAACAGCACCCCAAGAACTTGGATTGTACTTCCCAAGGCAGAGATTCAAATTGCTACAGCAGCACTACTTGCCTTTTTGACACTGAACAAATGAAAAACAAATTTTAAATTAGAGTTAAGTTCACAGAATTTTACAAAGGGTTCTATAAAGTAATTTCCTATTCAGCTAATTTCCATGTTGAGTAAGATATTTCTGGGCAAGATGGTTCAAGTAAATACAATTTTCTCAGAAACTTGAGAACCTGGGATTCTTTTTTTTTTTGAAGAAAATAATTGCTGGTAAAATAACACCATAAAGTGTTTCTGGAATAATTTATAAAGTGTTTAGTCAAGATTCTTTATTTAAAAGATGTACAGATGAAAGAATTCACTGGAACTAACGTAAAGGTCCATCTTCCACTACTTTTGGAAGTCCACATTCTAAAAATAGTTTAAACATTGACCTCTGATGAAAAATTTGATAAGTTCTCTTTTGATATGCATTGACTCTTTGGAAAACAACCATTGGAGTGTCTTGCATATGAAATTCAGCAGAACTTGCAGCATAAAGTTGGAAGGCTATGAGTGATGGAGGTGAAGGATTTGTGGAGTAGGTGATTGATATTTTTGACTGAAATTCAGAACAAATATCTCTGTTGCTGGTCTATTATGCCACATGTTTTAAAAATTACAGGTCTAACTGTATTTTAGGTTTAGCCCTACAACTTCCTCTGCAGAGTAGTTCCATGGATTGCCCTTGACCTTCCCACTCCTGAGCAGTTTATTTCTAGACACATGGGTAGGAACTGATTTCTCCTCACTGGCAACATGGGCCCCATGAGCCTGGTGATATCCAACCTGTGATCACAGACTGTGTGGAAGGGGAGTGGAGCCCTGGGCTAGGATGACTTCATGACACACTAAAAGTTTGCAGGAGGCCAAGCGAAGATCTCGCTGAGTGCAACATGATCCAAATATGTGTTTGCCCTCCTAAGTCCAGGTGAAGGCAGCAATCCCTGAGGAAGAGGAAATAAAGAATGGATCATTGTTTCCCCCTAGCAGTGCTGAGTTATTAATAAGTTTCCATGCCTCATATGTCACATGATGACACTTGAGCTGTGAGTAGTCTTGCTGAGTATCACAGGCTTGTCGTGGTTACAATTTATGTAGTGTCATAGTAAGAAAGCAGCATGGACCTCGTAGCCCTACAAAAATCACACTGCTACAATCACAGTGTAATCCTAAAATAAAATTACACTCCCACTCGAAGCTTGATTTGCAGGTCTTAGGTTAATTGTTTCTGACCTGTACAGAACAATTACCAGGCGATTCCAGAAAATCCAGAAGTACTATTTCTTTCAAAGATCTTGACCAATAAAACTTTTTTAGTTACATTACTGTTTGAATGAAAAAGAAGCCAAAGTTACTTTTATGGCCAGTCTTGTCACAACTTGTTGGGTGTTGAGCATCCTGCAGTTGTTGGAAATATTGTCTTGGCTTTTACTGTCGTGAAGTCCATTGCTCCTGCCTTAGCAGCCCTGAAGTGCTGTGGGAAATTGAACTTTTCTACCCTTTATCTTGCTTTTAAATGAAAGAAATCCTGTATTTATTTTGATGTGAGCAGGCACCAGGTTTTGCAGAGGTATAGAAGGATACAGGGCAGACCTAGAGCTATTCATATTACCCTCTTCGTTCCTGTTGTCTTGGAATAAAACTAAGCAAAACAACAAACACTCAATTAAAAAAATCTCACACCTCTCAGAAAAAAAAAAACCACCCAAACCAAAAAGACTTAGAAAGAGAAAGAGGGGAAATAAATAAAAACAAATACATTGACCACTTTCATTGCTTCACTTGTTTTGAGAATTCAATAGAGTGTATATGGGAAATGCCAAGAAGTGGAACCCTTTGGAGGAAAAGTTTGACTGCAAAGGACAGACTTGGAAAGGAAATTGAGAGACAACAGCCAGTGATGCTGAAGAGGCCCCTCAGTGTCCAAGTGCTTAGATACTGGAGCATCCTCTTACATGCTCCAATTCACTTACAGGACCAAGCAGCAAAATTTATCTTCTGAAGTGAAAGAAACAGTCTGCATATTTTTGATTATTATTAGTAGTATTTTGTAAGCTTTTGGCAATAGAAATATTTGCGTGTCAGACAGCTAAAGGATAAAAAGAAGCCTTGTAGGATCCCTCCTCTTTCAAACATTGCATAGGATTTGATCCTCCGTCCATTTTAATGAAGCCTTTTGGCTTTGAGGAAGAGGTATGGAGCCGCTCTTGTTAAGGATCTCAGTTGCCGAAAGTGTTGATGATGGGGTGAGTTTCACAACGCATTAGCAAAAGAAAGGGCTTTTCACCCATCTGAGGTGCCTCCAGGCTTGATAGCACTGCTGAGGTGTCATGTATCAGTAGGGACTTCCCTCTGGTAGAATGTGTTTCTTCCTTCAGTGTCACAGTCTTCTTGATTTGTCCAAGTCAGTTATTTTACTCATGTGGAGAGGCAGCTCTGGCTGCTTCATTGCCATCCAAAGCAATCCTGCCATCCCTAGTGGGGTAAGCAGGGATTCTGAGAGGTCATTAGGCAAAGGATTTATTACCCAGCTGTATTTGATTTTATTGTTTGAAACTGTGGCCCTGTGGACTTGCTGAAATTTCCCTGAGCATCACTCAGTCGAGCTACTTGTTTGGTCTTCACAAAAACATCTTGCCTTTGCTCCTGTATTTCAGGCAGAGAGAGCTGATGTAGGGCTGGGTTAGTAAGGACACCTCTGCACTAGATTTACTGATAACTGTTTCTGAAAATCCTAGAGGGAGGTGAAAGGTGCTGTTTGAAAATCTCAGCTGGGCTGTGTGAGTTGAGGGGCTTACCTCACCTAAAATCCTTGCCTCAGGTGCGGTATCTCATGCCTCAGGTGAAAGACAGAGAACAGAGAATTTAACACATTCGCTAAGTTCCTTGTTATTGCCTTGGGCTATGTATTTCTTTGCAGCTCGCTGAGCTAAACCCTGTGACAGGTACAAGGCCTCTTTTATGCCCTCCCTCAGCTCAGTGTTTGCCCAGGGCTTGGACAAAATTCCCCCCCTGCCACCCCCAGGGGGCTGCAAAGTTTGTTCAGTGAGCTCTGATTCCAACATTTTGGCTGATACAACTGATTCACCAGCTGGAGAAAGGGATTAGCACGGGCCACTCATTGGGTTCAGCAAAGGGAATTTGGCAGCTCTCAGCGCTGACTTGTCCTCTGCCAAATGTGAATGGAGGGAATGCTCCTCTGTGACCCTTCACAAGCTCTGCTCGATCATAGCACTTGATAAAGCTCCTCCTCTAAATGACTGCCACCATTAATGAATGGAACTCCTTGATTTTCCTAAGATACTAATGATTAACGTCCTTCCTCTTGCACAGTGAGTATTCTCACAGGTGTATGTTGGAGAATCTCAGATCGCAATTCTTTTTGCTCTGACTGCAAGATTGCCTTTTCTGCCAGAACAAAAATTCTCTTCCCTCTTCAAAATATTTAAATCATGATGGGTTCTAAATGACTCTCCAGGCAGACAGCTTCTGCCTGGAGAGTCATTTGGTTTTGTCTTCAGCTGACACAAAACCAAAGTGCTACTGCTTGCAAGTTTTGCAGCATTGCTCTGTTGCTGCCTTTACATGCTGTGTGCTGGCAGAGCCCAAAGTTGCAAAGCCTTTGCAAATCCCTGCAAGCATCAGTGGTCTGTATTTATTGAAAGGAATGGAAGCAAAAAACTCAGGATGTAAACAGAATGGAATTTTTTTTTTTTGTAAAAATACACTAGCTCTGACTTTTTTTTCCCCCAAGCATCAGTACAATTCTTCATAGTGAAAAGTTGGAGTGTTATCATGCATTTTTCCTTTGGACAAATCAAAGAAAAGCATCTCCAGCCTGTTCATCATGTTGCACCACGTTGGCATTTTTGTCTTCTATAGCTTTCCCTCCCCATGAAAATAGTTCTCTACCAAGACAATTGAACTGAAGTGATTTATGTAGTCTGTGCAAAGAGAAAAGGCTTTGTTAGATTTCAGGGAAGACGTGGAAACACCGGGGGTGAGAAACAGCTTGGCTGAGACATGGGAATCACAGTCCTCTCATTAAATCTCCATGCCTATGACCAGACGTGGCCTCACTTTGCATTTGCTGCCTGATTACCGAGTCTATGAAGCTGCCGTCTGGAAACAAAAAGCAGTAAATCAAATCAGTGGGCAGCTTTCAAAGGGAACTGGAGGAGCCTGTGACACCGTGTTCTCCTTTGGCTCATTGTCTGAGGGCAGCAGACACCAAAACCTGTCCCTGCACACTTCTGCTTGCACGTGGAAATGCAAATATAACTCAACTTTTTAACTCCTCCTGTCATGTCTTCATGGTCTAGGAGAGACTTCTCCCCATGGAAATAAATCTTCCCTTCCTCTCCCAGATAACTTATCCATGGGAAAAGCAGTCCCTTCAACTGGTAGAGAATTTGATTTGGCATTGTAGGCTGTGATAGGGAGAGTAAAGGAAGGAGTAGCCTTGGTTTGAAGCAGTTTAATTCAATATCAGGGAGAAACAGAACTCTGGAGACAATCACCTGACTCCTGTATGGACAAAAGCACTGGAGATATTTCTGGTACTGCACTCTTTGTACTCATAGTATTTTAAGTGGAAGAACTCTGTCAAAGAGCCAGAGCTTGGTTACTGAAATAGATTTTTGAGAGGTTTATTGCATTGGCACCAGCTATTCTGAGATGCTTCTCTTGGTGTTTGAGAGGTGGGTGAATTGTCTGTGAAGGAATCACCAAAATATTAGAACATATATATATATACACACACATATTAAAAAACCATTAAATTTGCATATATATATATATATATAATATATATGCACACACACTTTTTTTTGTACCTCCAAGCTATTCTCTGGAGACTCACAGGGAAAGTACCTTCAAATCTGAGCTGTGCCACATGTCCTGTCTCAGGGACATTCATACTCATTCCCAGGAATACCAGAGAGCTTCCAAAGTCTCTTTTTCTCCCAAATAAAAGTGACAACCATCTCTTTTGAAAAACTTCATAGTTCCTGGACATATAACAGGAAAATACTCCTGTTATAAAGTCTGTGAATTGAAGCTCTGCCCAACTTGTTGAATTCCTCTGGACAACTCTTTGGATAAAGAACTTGAGATTTGAACCACTTCAGGGCTTCCAGAGGTGAGCTGCCAGGGTAATTACTTTATCCCACATTCAAATTGTCTCCAGATCCTGGAGCTGGGCTACTTCTCATTTAGCTGATGTTCCTCAAAAATCCAGGGAATCCTGGAAAAGTCTCTTGCAAGTCTCAGCAGTCTAAAAAGCCCCAAAATTTTGGATATGAGAACTTGAAGACAGTGTAGATTACATCTTGGTTAGTCTTTGCTCTCCCAAGGGTGTGCTCAAGCAGTTTTCCAATTGCAGAGGAGCAGAAAGTTCTGAGAACTTCTATGAGCTTATGGGAACTGAGGCTCTCCAAGGACCCACAGCTTGGCTGAAGCTGGACAGGTCTCACTGGGAAGTGTCAGAGAGACATCTCACAGCCCTCTGGATCTAACTCTTCACTCAGAATTGCTGGGAACAGGTTAGTGCCTATATAAATTATAGAGAAGATGCTTTTTTAACATTGGCAAAATACCATCTTTTCCTCAGAAAGTCTGCACTGTTTTGGTGGAAGGCTGAGGAGGAATCCAGCATAAAATTGCCATAGCAGAAAGTGCACAAAGTACTAAATGAAACAGGATGTTACAGTGGACTTTGGGCAGTCTGACATGTAGGCTCTGCTCCTGGCACTGGGTGCTGTGATGTATTTATTGTCTAATAAATTCCAGTTAACATTACACCAGCTATCCATAGAGGGTGTGCCTATGCTCCTGGATAAAACCTGGGACCTCTAGGACCTTGTCTGTTAAACAGTTTGTTGGCCCAATAAACTGGCTCACGTGGCAGTGCTGGATGTTAGAAATCAATACAGCTGCTCTTGCCTTGTCTTAGCACAGGAAGGGAAAGCTCCAGGGACTGATTAAGTTCTCTTTGCTGAAAAAGCTACTGCATCCTGAAACATTTTAAATAAATGCCATGTGTCTACAGGTAGCTCTGCATTTAATTCAGATTTTATAAGAGGCTTGTTGTACACTAAATAAATGCAACTTGATTATAAATAGCTTATTCACTGTAAACACACATCTTATTTAATGGATTGTACATCTCATTATGCTACTGTTTCTTAATTAGTACGGTGAGCTGTCACAATGAGTTGTCATTGGCCAGGCTTTCATGGTGCTGTTGTGACTAAATTCAGTTATCCCTTTACCAACACAGCCCCAGAAACAATCATTTACTTATGAAATGTTTTAATAAGCCAGATAACATTCTTGCTCCTTTTCACTTGGCTTGACAGGCTCAAAGATGTTTCACTCCATGTCCAAAGCCCTCAGAGGCATTCAGCTGGCCAGACTGTCCCGTGGGGCTGGGGCTCTGAGGAAGGAGAATCTCAGCTGTCCCTGGGAAACCCACAAGTGAGGTGGGTGTGGAGAGTATTTGACAGATTGCCAAATTTGTAGGTGCCTGAAGATTCTGAACACCTCTTGCTCTTTTGGACTTGTGTTAATGAGGAGTCAGAGCGAGGGCTTGGAGAAGTTTGGCTGTGGCAGTGGCTGGGCTTGTGCATGGTGCTGTGAGTGTGGTACTTCTGCCAGCCCTGGTGATGGTGAGTGCAAGTGACACATGTCTGATGAGTCAGGTCTGTCCCTGTGTGCCCCTTAAGGATTCAGGACTAAAATATCACTGAGGACCCATTCAGGATGGGAACTAGAGCTGCCTCAGGGCTGACATGTGTGTTTCTTTCCTCTTCCGAGAACCAAACTGGAAGGGTCATGCAACTGGAATGTGCCAACACCTCACACTTACAAGTCTGTGTAAGTCCACATGTCTCTGTCTACTATTTCATGTGCCTGTGTTTCTCACTGAGCAGCAACAACCCCCTTCCCCAAAGAAATGAAGAGAGAGTCTGTTGGTTTACGCTGCCCTGTAAATGATTTATGTGAAACTTTATGCAGACAATTTGTGTGGTTACCACTCACCATTTCCAGAGGAGGAGCAGAAGGAGGCAGAAAAGGGGAACTTGCCTTGTTGGTATGGTGGGAGTTAATAATCAGTTTAATTCACAATCTCCAGCTCTTCAAAGGAGTTGCTAATAAGTGTTTGTCTTCTCTTTCCCTCCCACTCCTTTCCCCTTAGGAGCTAGTGAGAGACATAGCACGGATCACAGAAGGAAAATTGTAAAGGAGAGAAGAAATCCCCAGTGGAAACTCTTTAATCTGCCTCTGGAAAGGCCAATTTGTGTTAATAGGACAAAACTGTAACGTTTAATATTAATTATAGGGATTGGGGGAGGAGCACGTGAAGGATGGAGGCAGAGAAGAGGCTGGAGGGAAGGAGAGATCCCATTGCAACAGTTTTTTGCTGCAGTAGGAAACAGAGCAGCCAGATGAGCTCTGTTTTTTCTGTCAGTAAGGGAAGTTTTATCTGTACCAACTACCAGTTGAATTCTGCTACCAGAAAGGAAGTTTCATGTGTTGCAGACAGACCCAGGAGTCTGTATACCCCTGATGCACTCCTTGGACATTGCTGAGTTCAGTCAGGGTGTGTAAAAGATGAGGAAAAGTATGTGGTTTGGATTTCATGGCACAGAAATCCCTGTTCCCTTGGGCTCTAGAGTACCTCAACACCTACAACCTTGCCAAGGACAGGGAGCTTCCCCCTCTCTGAGGAGTCCACCTCCAAAATTTGTAACTGGGCATCATGGGCAGAGAGCAAAGTGGGAGGAATGGTCTGAGGGCAGCAGTGACTCGTCTTGCATGTCTGAATTAATGCAGCCCTATCAGTTTCAGCTCTTGGTTCTGCTGCTCATCCGAGCACTGCATTTGGCTCCCATTCCTTCCCTCCAAAGTGTGATAAAAAGATGATAGGAGGTTTAATTTCCAGAAAGGGACACATCCAGGCAGGCAGCAGGATGCCAGCTGTTGGGTAGATTAATGTGGGAATTTTTCTTATCAGATGTTTAGAGTCTCTGTAACAGATAAGCAATGACTCTTAAAAAATAAAAATACATACAAATGTCCCTTTGCCGATGAGGCGTCTTGGTGATATTCCATTACAAGCAGGATGAACATGAGCTGGATTTCATCTGACCCTTAAATTACCTCCATTTTATCAGTTCCATTTCATCAGCAGCTCTTTAGAGAATGAGCCCCTACTTGGAATTAATAGATTCCTTCTCTGCAGAAAGCTGACACGGGCCTGTGAATAGCCCAGCCAGAGTGTGCTGTTCCAGAAGAGATCACATCTGGAGGGAGGAGCACACTGACACATAGCAGGGGTGCTTGGTGGGGTTCTCTTTGCCTTGATAAGCTCGTGTTCTTGACAGGAGAAAGTTCATCACAGGCAAACAGTGACAGTGGCGTAAAATCCTAATTTCATTTTCTCTTTGTACTGCCAGACCTGTGGGGGCAGAAGACAGATTATCTCCTCAGCATCCAAGAATGAAAGAAAATAACTTCTGTAATTCCAGAGATAGAAATCAAATTACTGGGTGTGTGAAGGGGTTGGATCTGGGGATTGTTAGGGAATGACACTGGGGGTTTTTTTTTGTTTTCTATGGTGCTTAGTGCTGACTGACTTTCGTTACACCTCCCCAAGGATGACTTTTGCAGCAAAGGCCACCAGCCAAGGGCAGCTCTTGCAGTGGAGTGCTTTCCTGGAGAGGAGCACGGGGTGTGCTGGGCCTCCACCCCCTTGCACCTTGATCTGCCTCTTGCTGGCACCAGTGATGGGACAGAAAGAGACCTCAGAAAACACCGAGGCTTTGCCATCCCCCCACACAGCTGCTCATATCCAAGCCATCGTGGTAAACGCAGTTTCAATTTCACAGACGGATTGTGTCTGGGGGGTGAAATGAGGCAGAGAAGCCCACAAGGCTCCAACCTGCTTTCCTGTGGAGCTGGGGGTAGGTTCTGTGCCTCTGGTGGTGCCAAACTTCAGCAGTTTGGTAAGGCACAGCTCCCGGGACCGGTGTGATACAGAAAGGGTGTGAGAGGCACGCATGGGTTTCCAGCAGAAGGTTGCTTTATATTTAGATGAATTTTTCCTCTGAGTGCCCTTTTGGATTAATTTGTGATTAATCCCTGGGCTAAGCATGCAGAGATGGGTTTTGTTTTCTAGACTGTGCTTTGTCATATCAGTTCCTGGCAGTCTTGTCTACATACAAGTTAAACATTTTTTTTCATAGTTGTACTATTAGAAAACTCCAGAGTGAATCATGGTCATAATGTCCTGTATTGTCTTCCACAGTCATTTTCAGGTTGATCCATATATTTGTATTGCAGGATGTCA
This sequence comes from Aleadryas rufinucha, assembly GCA_013397815.1. Lineage (NCBI taxonomy): Eukaryota > Metazoa > Chordata > Aves > Passeriformes > Aleadryas > Aleadryas rufinucha. Next base: position 786,084 of record VZTH01016797.1, on the reverse strand, counting down.
CCTCTCTGATTGTCCCTCTCCTCTTCCATCACCTTTAGGGCTGCTTCAAACAAAGATACTCCTGCAATTGGTGAGGAAGATGGAATTTTATAATGGAGAAATATCCTGTTGATAGTAGTTAATCTCCTTGTTTAAAGAAAAAAAGACCCATTTCATCTTCTAATTTAATGATAAATTGCAGTGATTCATCAGGGAAGGAGGGTTTATTAATAGAGGGGATAATAAATGGGCTGCAGAGAGATATGAGAAAATAGTTTTGTCAAATAAGGGACTTAGGGGGGGAAAAAAACAGAGCATGAAGTTAGAAGTGGAATCTTCAGAATCATTGGTACCTCTCTGTACCACACACATCACCTCAAGGACCTTCTCTCCTTGTCTCAGACTTGCTGCTTTAGGTTAAATTCAGACTGTAAACGATCCAAGAATGGAAATACCTGCAGACCTAGTGACATGTCTCCAGATCCAGAACAGGCATGAAAATACTCCAGGAATATTCTGAGCTGAGGGGAACTGGAAATGTCTACAAATTTGGGTTGAATTTAGGGAATTGTTTCTGACAAAACTTCCAACAATAAGACGGAAAAATAAAAAATACTTTTTTTGGTTTTTTTTTAATAGAAAATAGGTTTTGGAATTCCAAGGTCTGGTATTCACTTTGCAGAGACAATGTAGGAAAAGCCACCCACACAGTGATTTCCCTTCAGTGCCATGGAATGGGATTCTTCGTAGGTTTGGGTTAACAGTGACTGAAGTTTGACATCTGTCCCTGCAAATGCTCATTAAATTTGCTGGGGACAAAAACTGGGGATGAGATTTTTCAAAATGTCATTGACAAAGTCCTTGTTGTTAGGAAATGTTTGCTTAGGAGTGAAGATACAACTCATTTTTTCTCCAAATAGAGCGGAAAATAAATCTGCATTTCCCTTTTCCTGGCAGGACTTTCACTGAACGAGGGGCAGAGAGAAGCTGTTGATCTTTTGAGAACATCTGCCCCTTCCTGTCCTTTGCTTCTCTCAGGGGAGACTGAGGTAGAACATATTTCCTGTAGGGCACTTGAAAGGTTTCATTTGGACAGATAAATGAGATGCTTTAAAGTTTTGTTTTGGTGAACAAAAAAAAAGTGACGTTTTGATCAGATTTTTGTGGGGATTTTTTCCCATTTGGGCCAGCAGCTAAGCTGGTTCTCCAGCATTCAGCTGCTTTCCAGGCCCCAGTGCTGGTTCTGACCAGGCAGGCTGGAGTAGCCCAGCATTTCTCCTTGCCACGCCTGTGAATTGGGTGATCCTCCTGATGCTCGTTAACAAACAGTTATTAATCATGCTTGCTTTCCACCTCCTTTGGAAGAAGAAAAAGGTTGGGAGGTGCAATGCTCTGCTTCTCTTTGCCTCAGAGGAGAGGAGAATATGGGTCAGGGAGAGGCATCACCTGCCGTGGCAGGGGATTGCTACCCATGTGTGTGGTGCTATTTAAGGAAACAGATTAGAAGAGGGGAGGGAGAGGGAAAATCCCTCTATTAACAAACTCATTAGTGCTGGGAGAAGTCAGACCAAATTGCTCTTCAGAAAAGCACTGTCTAGCTGGATTTATTATTCTCTGTAATTAGGGCCAAAACAGGATGGAGTGTGGTACAAGCAGGGACTGAGAGGCAACGTGGCCTGTTCAAAGCCAATTATTTGTAATTACCCAAGTCGAAATGTGACATTTACACCAACGAGAGAATAAGATCACAATGCTATTTCCTCACCTAAAGAGCCTGTGCTGTGCTTGCAGGCTGTCTGTAGTCCAGAAATACCCTGAGGGAGATGGTTTAAAGGGATTTGGGTGTGACAGATGAGAGGTGGGATGCCTGGACACATTTGTATGCTGACACTTAGATTGTACCTGGTGAGGTGCATATTTATCTTCCTTGGATTGTCTGGGCCCAGCAGCTCTGGGCACCATTCATGGGCTGGCAGAGGTCAGAGCTGGGCATCCCCAGTGATAAAGAGCCTTGTGTGGAAGTGGTCCCAAGCCGCAGCCACAGCTGCTGTTGGATATCACAAAGCTGTCCAGGGAGGATTTTCTCTGTTGGATTTGAGTGCTGAGTGCCCTGCAGTAACTGCCCTGGTGTGGAGCAGCAAAGACAGGGACAGAACTTCCACAGCATGGAACAGGAGTTCCAGCTTCAGCCCAAGCTGAGGAATCCTGGCTGAGCTGCCAGCAAAGCTGTCCTTTGCAGAAAGTGGTGCAGAAGGGAGAAAAAATGAGTTCCCCTGGGAAAACTACCCCTTAGTCGCCTGCCCAGGAGAGGCTCTGAAGGCACAAGTTGCAGAAGCTTTTGTCTCTGCCTCTTCAAACACAGCAGCCTGAGGGGTTTCTTTGAAAGAGGCTTTTTGGTGTGCTCCTTTCAAGTGGCGGGAGATGTGTGCTGGAGCCGCAGGTGGGCAGCTCCGAGTCAGAGCAATGTGTTTGCAGGGGCTGGCAATTCCAAACTCCCTGAGCAGAGAGGAAACATCAGAGGGATCTGAGGCTTCTCCGTGCCGGGATGTGGCCTGAACTTTGGAAACAGCACAAACTCAGAATGCTTTCATCAAAAAAGTATAAGCATCTCTGTGGAGATCCACAGCTGGCCTTAAAAGTGACCTTTTATTTTTTTTAATATAAGTTATTGATCAGAGTATAATCATCTTACCTTAGTTTAAGTCTTGAGCTTAGCAGTGTAGATGTAAAATGTATTTAAAGCAAATATAATAAAACCTTAATCTGTGTCATTCCCCCACTCCTACGCCTCCCTTGGTATGCAGTTGTACTCTTCATCCTGCAAATCTAACTCACACTGTCCTTCTCTGTGGAACTTTCTAACCACCCCATGCAGCTTTACTTCCAACAAGTTTAGATGTCCACAGCACCTTGGTCCCACAGCAGTCATGGGCAGGGCAGTTTGAAAGCTCTGCAGCTCTCTCAGCTGATCTGAGACTGTTTTGAAATCCCCTGCAGAGCTCTGGTGCTTTCTGTTCCTTGGCTGATCCTACAGTAGTTGTTCTGAGCCAGAAAAAGGTCCAGCTATGAAATGCTGGAAGAAACTGATGCCTGTGGGAGAGGTGGAAGAACAAGGCAAGGGTTTCCAGCAGTTTGCAGCTCAGCAGCCGCTCAAACCACACTTAATATCTTTGTCTTGATGGAACTTTTCTCCCCTGAACTCCTCCAACTGCTTTCTGAATCCTGGTAAGTATTTGGCATCCTGAACCTCCTGTGGCAAGCAGTTCCACAGCTTAACAAAGTGCTGTGTGAAGCTTCTCTTCTGGTTTGCTTTGAAGCTGCCACTTGCTAGGCCATTTGATGTCGCTTTGAGTGCTGTGAGAGATGGTGAACAATTTCCCTTTTCACATTGCTGAAATGATAAGTGCCATACTCCTGCTCAGCTCTCTCCTTTCTGCTCTGCTCAGTGCTCGGCTGCTCAGGTATTTCACAGAATGGTTTGGGTTGGAAGGGACCTTAAGGATCACCCAGTTCCAACTCTTTCCACAGGCAGGAATGCCACCCACAAGAGCAGGTTGCCCTGATGGAGTGGCTGGAGGGGATAGGGATAACTTCTATCCAGATGTCACAGAGGGAAGGGAATGTCTCTGTTCAGCAGGATGAAGAGTTGTCTCCTGACCCATTAAAGATCAGCTTCCTGAGAAGTGCCAGACACTCGTTCAGTCACTCGTGACCAGAAAAGACCAAAGTTCTCATGCTGCTGTTCCTGGAATTGTGACCTCATTTGACACCATCACTAGAGCTTTGTGGTCCTTTATAAGTATCCATAAGATGACTCAATTAGCTCTGTCTATTCCATTTGTACAGCTCCCGTTGCTGTCACAGCTGAACTCCTCCCACAGGACCTTGCCCTCACAGTCCCCTCCATCACTCACATCACTCAGAGGAGCCTCATGGGCCTGGAGCTGCACTAAGAGAGTGGCTGGTGACCCTAGAGGTGTGGTAGAGTTTGGAGGAAGTTGTCCTTTTCACAGAATATCTTTCCAGGCCTTCTACTCCACTTCTTCAGTAGGATCAAGCCTCCCAGGGCCCAGCCTGGTAATTGGAGAATGCCTTTGACAGCTCCATAAAGGTAAAGAAACTCTGTGGCAGCAGGTATCAACTTAGCAGAGATATCTGTATGTACCTGGGCTCCCTCAGTGTTACTCAAATACTGGATTTTCTCAGCAGATAAATGCTGGAATTTGTGCAAAATTCTGCTGAAGAGAGTGCCACAGCTTCAAAGGGATTGACCAAACCACTGCTTTAACCAGGCAATGAGTGTAACAGGGAAACAAACAGCTCATAAACCTTATTGCTCTTCCTAGTGAGCTTGCCTTCCTGGTCTCTCTCATCCACTGTCCCATGCAAGTGCATTTGGAAGAAGTTGCTCTGTTAGCTGAACCTTCACTGTGAATTGAAACCTCTGTAGATGTGGACTCTCAGCAGGACTGAGAGGACTCACTAAGAAGTGAGTCTTTCACACAAATTTTCCTTGTGTACCTCAATACACTCTCCTCCTCAGCTTCTCTCTCTGAGAGGTTTTGGAGAGCAATAGGAGTTGGATATGGAAGAGAGGTTTAGTGGAATTCCCCATGGGATTGTTGAACTCTCCTGTTTGAAGGCATGTCTGTTCCACCATGCCTGAAAGCGCATTTGTGGCCTCTGAGTACAAATAGAGGATTTGTGATGCTGTCTGCTCTATGTTTTGTCCTTCATAATCCAAGTGATTGATTTCACAAGCAATAGTCTCAGTGAGTGAGTCAAGAGAGCTCTTGTTATCCTGTTTCTTATCTCCTCTTGGTATGGCTTGGCAGTGTATGATATCCCTCAAAACTCTAGACCAGGGTGTTGACCTGACAGCTTCTCACTGGCATGTTCCCTTTTTGTCCACTACAAAAGAGTCCCCCCAAAGGTTTGGTGCTGCCTCTGGCACTCTGCCACCACTGGTTTCTCTTATTGACTTTCTTTCTCTGTCCCAGTTGCCCGTGTTCAAGCCTGACTTTGCCACAGATGCTCCTCCTTGCTCCTTCTTCCTCCTCCGTTTGGGGAATGGAGAGGTTGTGTTTGAGCCTGCACCATTTGATGGAAATGCTGTTCATGTGTAGCCTGCAGAAAAATCAACAACATGCAGTCCCATGCTCTTTTGCCCTCTTTTTGAGTATTGGAGTGTGTGAATTCTGCATTTGATGCTCAGCCCTGCACAGAAATGAGGCAGCTCCTTCACCCTTCCCTGTCCTCTTGGGTGGTGCTGTTTCTCTGGGTGTGTCCCTGCTGCAGCACAGTCAGCCTTAAATCAGCTTGCTTGGATCTTTGGTGCTGTCAGACATTCTGCAGCAGTTTGGCTGCTGCATTCCCAGGGCTGCTCTGTGCCAGCCCGTGTGGTTTGGTGTCTTCCTAAGTGGCCACGAGCCTTGTGGCAGGTAGGACTGTGTGACAAAGTCGTGCAGGTGTTGTCTGAGTTCTTATGGCTCTACAAGCAGAGGGAATGGTGACAAAAGAGCTCTCAGGAAGCACAAATAGGTGTCCCCGGGTCCTTAGAGAGCTCCCTTCTACATGCTTGAAACTCTCTTCATTGCCTTTGGTTGGTTTTAATCCTCTGGTGTGTAGGACAGGAAAGGCTGTACCTGCAGCATGGCACTTGTCAATGACGATGTTTTTCATGCCCAGGGATGGCTCTGTGGAACAGCCTCTGTGCTACCCAGGTAGTGCTGGGGCAGAGAAAATGCTGTTCTTTGCAAACCCCTGGTACTTCCAGGTTGGAGAGATGGGAACCCTTCCATAGTGCATTGTTGGACTCTGGTGTTAGTCCAGCACCTTGAGCAGTTCAGTCCACCTTTCTCGGGCTGTCTTGTAGCTCAGCAAATGTAAAAGCAAACCAAAGCTTTCTGTCTCTTCCTCTCAGCCACTTAACATTAAGAGGACTTGATGGGAGCCACTTTGCGTGGTGGTGGACACATCTTTGTGTCTGGAGACGTGTCTGTGCCGCAGGGAGCTGCCGGGCAGGCGGCTTGGCAGCGTGGATTGCTGCATTGTGGAGCTCACCTGGCACTCTGCAGAGGCACAGCTGCAGGGCTGGGTGCAGCACTAGCTCAGACATCCCTCTGTGTGGTCCCAGGAGAATCCCACAGCTGCCTCCACCCTCTCCCTCTCCCTCCTCTCCATCCTTGATTTAACACAAAACTCCTTTTACTTCTAATCAGTTTACTCTCCGAAGTCATGTCTCTCTGCAGCACTGAGCTGTTTCCAGATATGCTCTGAGAGTACAGCGAGGGGGAAGGGAGACAAGTTTCTTATTGATAATAGCTGTCTTTAACTCTACAAATAGCCCAGCCTCTGGGGATGTACCTGAGCTGATGAAAGAATGGTTTATGTTGGTCCAGCTCCTGTGCAAAGCTTGAAAACTGACAGGAGAATAATGCAGAAAATGTCTTTCTCTAGGAAAGCAGAGCATGACTCGGTGCTTTCTTATATCTCCTTCAGGGAAAACGGGGTTAAGAGCTGATTTATACAGAAAGAAAGCAAGAGGAAGAAAAAAACTCAGTGCAAAACAAGCAAGGCTAAAGCCCTCCTGTTATGAGATGGTTTCACAAAGTAGTGGAGAAATTGGGTGCTGAACTTCGGTAGAGATGAATGTTATGAGACAACTTTAAATTTTGCTCTTGCACCGACTGGGCCAAGCATCCAGAGAGGATATGTCACATAGCAAATGGGCTTGTCACCCTCTGGAAAACACAGGTTTTGTAGCTCAGGACAGGAATCCAGAAATGAGAGAGGGTGATCCAACAGCAGGAGTCTTGCAGTGGCACAGGCAAGGCTGCCACGGGGTCACCATGCAAAGGAATCGTAAGGGACAGAGGGGGAAGACAGGAAATCTACACTGATGATGTGATTCTGTAGAGGGGGAGGAAGAGGTGGTTGAGTTCTAAACATTTTGATTTTCTGTAGAATTAGATATATCTTGTCTGCTTTGGCTGCTAGAGACAGGACCCTGAGCTAGAAACTTCTGCCAAACGCCATGTCAGTTGCAATTTTCTAATCAAGTTCCTACTGCAGCCCATCAGAGACTGATAAACAGATTCTCTTCAGTCTCCATTCACCCATCACCGTGTGCTTTGGGGCATTCACAGCTACCTAAGAACTTTTTGGGGGGAGGGGGGTGGCATTTTTGTACCTAATAGGGCTAAAATTAGTGTGGAGGATTAAATCACGACAACCTCCAGAATTAATCTGGTTCTTAAAGTTTCTAGAGCTGTTTGTTTTTGTTGTAGTGTTTTTGTTTTGTGTGATTTTTTTTAACTTCTGCAAATGACCAAGATTGTTAAAATATGCCCTTAAATTTGACACAGTTTGCAAACTTTTCCTTTTGACTAGGTCTGGTGCTATCCATTATTCTTGGTGTTTGAGGGGTCATTTAGAGTCCATGGTATCATTAATGAATCTGGACTGGAAGAAATCCAGACTAAATTATGTCTGGACTATTGTGGAAATGGTGAAAGAAATTACACATTTCACATGCCTTCATTCCAGCAATGCTTCTGAATCAATGTTTTTGTTTGTGCATTTGTGAGCTCTTTGGTGTTTGTGACTGCATCTTTGGGGGTAAAAAAGGCATTTCTGTGCATATTTGTGGGTGCTGTTCAATAGCACAATGCATTTGGGTGAGTCTCTCCTCTTATTCTGATTTTTGTGAACGTTCCTTTCCTTTTTTTCTTCCTTTCTTTAAAAAAACTTTTTTTTTCTCCAATATTTAATCCCAAGGGTTACCTGCAACACATATGCTAAAAGCTTCCTCCCCATTCTGTTGCAGTGGAAAAAGGCTCATTAATGGACTCATTAATAATCTCCAGCCGGACACTACCCAGGGAGATCTGTGGGCTCTGAGTTAACGTGTCTGTGGCTACCTCTGCCAAGTGGACATTTATTATTTTCTCACCTCAGCCACAGAAATGGCTCCCCTGACAGAGGCACTTTGCTATACCACAATAGCCAGAGATTGCTGAATATTCATTATATCTGACTGCCCAAAGTGCTTCGCCAGCACATGGCATTGGAGCCAAGATGTTTTATTACCTTCTTGCCTTTTGCTTTCCTCGGAGAACGCGGTGTGGCTTCTGTCGGCAGCTCAGTTAACTCCCTCATCTGAGCTCCTTCATTCGTGCTCTGCTTTGAGACAGGGGAACAGAGGGGAAAAACTGATTCAGCCCGAGTGCTTTAGTTCCATGAAAGTGAAATTTGCAGCCCTATTATTCTGCTGGAAGATTGATTAAAGAAGACAAGCCTTTGAACTTTGTTTCAAACAAGAGGCGGTTGTAATAACTGTAATCTTCTGCTTTGTATTTCCCCATGTGAGGGAGGGAGGAACTCCATTTACCTCTCTGTCACGGTGAAAATGAGGGATGTAGGTGGCCTGCATTCAAACAGCAGCGGCCACAGATCCTCTTTGTGCCTCTCAAAATCCCATATGGCCATTTTGTGTTGCTTGCTGAGACTTAAAGCTGGCTCAGATTCCTTTGTGGGCTCCTAGCCCGAGTAAGGGTGAGCAGCAGAAATGACCTGACCACCGCGTGGCAGGATCCTGGTCTGTGAACTCCATCTTCCAGCTGGACTGAGTATCAGTTCCTGGGATTTCCCAGCCTGTCGTGTTTGCTGCTGAGCTGCAAGCACCCAAATGGTCATACAGAGAGAGTCTGCAGGTCCAGCCATGAGAGGGATTGTCTCTGCCAGCAGCAAACAATGCAAATAAAGTGTATGGAAGCGAATATATTCACAGTGAGCTTTCTTCTGTTCTGTAGTAGCAAATGCCAAATCCTTGTGGTCAAACAGCTGTGTATTCTTCAGGCTTATGGAAATTTACCAAATTCCACTTTTGACAAAAGTCCTCTTTTATTCACTGTCACTGTAAGGAAAGGGGAAAAAATGAGATGCACCTTTGATAATTATGTAATTACTTCAGGATTTATCTTCATGGTCATAGGAGATAACTTTAAAAAGCCCTTTTCTGTTACGGCCCCCCTCCCTATGTTTCGAGTGACTTAAGTTTAATCCTTTCCTCTGACTGGGTTCAAACCTGCTTTAATTGTTTCACAGAACATTTCCCTGGCAATGAAGTTGTAGGCAGGGGTTTGTGCATGTGAATGAAGGCAGAACTCCTGCTTCAGTAGTTGTACTTCATGTGCAATTCGATATTCAGCAAGGGAAAGAGCATCTCTTCACCCCGTGTCTCCAGTCCTGCATGTTCTGAGCAGCCGAAATACCACATCTGGTGGGCAAGAGCCCTGGGGAATTGTGGCTTATTTGGTGGCTTGAGAAGTCTCTAGAAATGTAAATTCAAACACCGTTAGGTAGAAGGGGGAACTGAATCCCAGTGCTTTGTCTGCAGCACAGGGCATGAAAAGAAAACATTGCTGTTATTGCCTGATGTTTGTGGGTTTTAGTGCCTACCTAAAGGATGTGGCTCAAATCACTGATAACCTGCTAAGCCGTGCCCACTGTTGTGTTAGTTCTTGTCTTTCATTAATTCTTTTTAAATTCAAGGTCTCGTCCAATGAGTTTCATGTTTGCACTTGCTGAGATGCTGAGCAGTATTGAGCTCTATGCAATTGTTAGGGCTCTGCTGCATTGACCGAGACTTTTTTCACTGATTGCATAATGAGATTTCTACTTTTCCTTCTTCTGCAGGTGATATTTTTCCTCCTCTAAAGGAATTTAGATTATCAAAAACCAGGGGAATGGAAGGACAAATATGCCTTATATCTTGGATATTCTGCAGAGATCTCTTTATGCAGGGTTTGATGTGCTAGCAGTACAGGCAGGAAGATGTACATGGAAAATAGTGTCTGTGCTGGCAGTGATGTGGAGCTACTCTGTTTGATACTAGTTTAGTTTGAGGGTCTCTATTCAAACTCTCTTGACATTACTGTTATAAGTTAATTCAGAATAATTATGCCACAATTTACTCTCTGTAGGTCCTACAGTCAAATCTCTTCCCATTGATGTCACCTAGTTCTCAGCTCAGTAGATGTGCCTTCATAGCTGGAAATGAAATTATCTAGGTTTAAAATACATTTTCCCTATACTTAAAAAACCTGTTAGGCAGTTTTAATACCAAATCTGTTCCAGCTATAGAAGCAGAATGGAATAAACTCTCTGTGTGTCTGGCTACAGGCATCAGAAAATCCAGTTAAAGAACTGGATTTTCTCGTTACTTATTCAATGTTTGCCTTCCCTATACCCAGCCACACTTCGCAAAATAATAGGTTCATGTACTCTCTCTGCCAACAATATTAATATTTCAACACTACATAGCTGAACCAGACTTCTTTGTTTGTTTCAGTATTAATTCTTTTTATGCAGGTAAATACTGCCCTTAGCTTTGTGGGGCTCTGTGGAGAGCCTGCATTTTGATTTGCTTTGGGGTTCAGCTGAGTTGGTCAGCACAGAGGGTTTATGGTTTTGCTTTTCAATTACAAGCACATCACAAACACTCCCTGGTTTACAAACAAGCTGCAGACTTGTCAAATGGACAGCATGGCAGATCTCCTGAATTTGGATGGAGGAATTATAACTGGGATAGACAATGCCAATGTCTGCACACAAATTTGCCTGGTATTTATACATCCATTATGATCAAAAAAATACACTAAATTTTGCAGTAAGACTTCTTCCCTTGTCCAGAATTCAACTGGGCATTTTGCTGTGCAGCCCTGAGGTGTGTGGCTGTGCTGAGTAGTCCTTTCAATGACCTTTGGTATCATGAAACTCTCTTAGGAGATCCTAAAGCTGCTCTTAGAAGAGCTGAATGTTCATGCTAAATCCCACAGGCACACACAAAGCAGGGCTGGGGAGGGGCTATCCCAGGGCAAGATAATTCTCTTTCCCTGGCACCTGTGAAACATCACTTGCACCATCCTGGTTGTTTTGTCTCTACTCATTGTACTGCCAACCTCTGAGCTCCTCACCTGAATTTTCTCAATTTAGTGGTGTTCCCTTTCCCTCCCAATTAAGTCAGCTCAATCTGCTGTTTCTGCAGCCTTGCCCTTGCCAGGTCTCTGTCACTCAGGTGTGTCGAGCCCAGCCCCTACAACCCAGACTCATGGAACTGAAGGCTCAAAGTGGTGCAGCAGCCCTGGGAGCCAGGGGAGCTCAGGAAATTCAGGAGTCCTGCCTCAGTCAAAAATGTGAGTGAGATGAAGTTAGACAAAGTGTGGCCAAACAGAACTGTGCCTGTCATTCTTCAGTGGTGGCAGGGAAGGTAGAGCTCACAGAGCAGTCAGAGGGACTTGCAGATTCAGGAGGTAGCTGATTTAATCTGTACATCAGGAGATGGATGCTGGAGATCTGCATTTATTGCCTCCTTACACAAAGGATTCAGATCATTTACCTTGTTAATTTTTTTTTTTTAATAAAAATTTCCATTTCGTTTGATGCAAGAGGATACCAGTGAGGAGAGTTCTGTGTAAAAAAGTCTATTTTTGTTTATCTGAGCATCCTGCCCAAGTCCAGTGCACATCAGTAAAGGTCATCTTTACATTCAGCCAGGTTTGGCTACAACCATCACCACGTGGGTCTCCTGCATGAAGCAAGATGCAGGGAAACAACAGCACTGTGTGAGGGTAGAAGTGTGTTCTTCATGACAGGCCCAGACTGGACACAGAAGTGGGCAGGCTGATGAAAGTGGAGAAGCCACAATGTCAAAAAGAGGTTGTGTCTGGACTGCCCAGGTGATGGGAAATTTAGTCATATTTCAAGTTTCCATTTCAGACGCTTTACAGCCTTGGAAATTTATTGCCATTATATGGCTTAAATTTCAAAATACATTAGAACTAACCTTGGGATCAAAATGTTCTTAGATTTTAATTTTTTTTTCCTCCTTGGGACAAAAATATTTAACTTTTGAAGGAGCATTGCCAAGCTTGTACCTTTTATGAGCCAGTATATTTTTAGCTAAATCACAACATCTATGCTATCCTCTTTTTTTTCTTTCTCATTCCAAATACAGAATTTTTTCCTTCAAAAAGAAATTTTGAATAAAAGCAATTTTCCTTTATCAGTAAGAAATTAAGCCCCTGTCGGGCTCCTTTGATTTCTTCAGTGTACTAAAGGTAGGGCACAGGGGATTTTTAATTTCATGGTTTGTTTGGTATTTCAGAGGCAGTGAACATGAGTGGTTAGATTAGCTGATAGTGGATCAGGAATCATGACATGTTGTGCAGCTTTTATCAAGTCTTTTAAGCATTCTTTTGCCTTATTAACCCCTTCTGATAAGGTGTTATTTATACTCTACTTTAAAATGGGAATAAATCCTCACAAATTACAAATTCACCAAAAAGCAGTAAAAAATATTAAGTAATTTAAAGTACAAACATGAAAGGGGATGAATGGGATTTCTTCATGGACTGGTGCTACTAAACCACTGCTCCAACTGCATCTTGTTCAAATCCACCCCGAGGATGGAGAGCTTTCTCTGGGCTCACTTGGGGACACCCAGACCAGACAAATACCTCCTCTTACGAGGAAAAGTGCTTAGAGGAAAAGTGTCCTCTACAAAATTGGACATGTGGATAAAGGGGCATTTTGGGACAATCTAAATACTGGCATTTTCCATGTTGTGTTTTCTTGCAGATAGCTGGAAGAGGTCAATATCAGGCCAGAAATTTTTTTTCTCTGTTTTAAAAATCACCTAAAATGCCAACATATTTGTGGTGGTTGGTTGTCCG
>VZTH01016797.1:653249-773325 GCA_013397815.1 Aleadryas rufinucha | reverse complement strand
TTTTTTTTTTAATTTAAAAATTGTGCGAGTTGTCAGAATTAGATTCTGGTGAAATACTCTGCAAAATTTTGAGCAAAAACAAATGTTGTTTTAACAGGAATTGTTTTCAGAAATAAGATGTATGATACAGAGCAATACTAACAATATTATTAATAATAACAATAATAACAATTCAAAACCAGGACTTTGAAAATTGTTTAGGCCAAAGTCTATAGAAATCCTAATGAAAAGAAAAAACCCACAAAAATATGAAGTGGGGATAATTTCCCAGAAGAAAATTGCCACCTTTTAACAGTAAATACCTTACCTATTCTGATGCATACATTTATGTTTATAATTTAGAAATTATTTAGGCTTTTGTTGCACTCTGTATTTTAATGGCCAATTGATATTTAACTGCCTTGTGATTACTAATGCATTTAATTAAGCTTGCTGTTCCTTCCTTACTGGAACAAAGGAATCCTGGATACAACAACAAAGCCATTTCATCTCCTTGTAGCAGGACTGAGGCTGTTTCAGCTGTGTATTGAAAATCAGGTTTATTCAGTGCTCCTGTGAGAAATGGAATAGAATAAATACAGAATAAATACTTGCTGGGTTACTAAAAAAATAATTTAGGAACTTCTGCTGCTTCCATCAGCACTCAGGGGGTCTGGTTTGTGTCTCTCACTGATTTCAGAGGAGCTGCTCCTCTCTCCGCCTGTGTCCTGTGTCTGATGTGCTTTGGGTGCATTTGGATGGTGAAGGGCCTTGGGGGAAGGTGTGTGAGGAGCAGGTGAGGGCACTTGGTCTGTCCAGCTGGACAAGAGGAGGCTGAGGGGACACTCCTGACAGGCTACAGCTTCCTGGTGAGGGGAAGGGGAGGGGCAGGCACTGATCTCTGCTCTGTGGTGACGGTGACAGGAATGGCTGGAGCTGTGTCAGGGAGGTTTAGGTGGAGATTAGAAAAAAGCTCTTCCCCCAGAGAGTGCAGGGGCACTGGAAGGGGGTCCCCAGGGAATGGTCACAGCCCCAAGGTTGCCAGAGCTCCAGGAGTGTTTGGACAACAATGTCAGGCACATGGTGTCACTCCTGGGGACGGTTCTGTGCCGGGCCAGGGGTTGGGCTCGATGGTCCTTGTGGGTTTTTTCCACCTCGGGCTGCTCTGTGACTGTGTGGAGCTGTCCAGGTGGGTGGGGATGGGAACCCCCCAGTGCTCTGCCAGCCGAGGGAGAGGTTTGCTGCCCTCCACAGCAGCTCCTCAGCTCTGGAACAATAGGAGTGACACCGATATTGGTCCCAGGCTTCAAACCCACCTAAGGAAAAGGGAGAACTTCCAGTCTTGCAGCTCCCCCTGTACATATGGATGCTCAAACCTGGGTTCTTGCCCTGCAGAGTCCAACTCCAGGCCCTCCCTCCAGCAGCGACTGACACGGAGCTAACAGAGGATTGTAACTCCAAAATGAGACTGAGCAGCGGGAGCAGATGAGTGTTTAAATAACAAAGAGTCTCTTTTTATGCAAATGTCCCAAGCACCAAAGAACAAAGAGAGGATCTTATCCCTCTCCTACCCTCTGAGAAGCTGGGAAGTGTAAACAAACTGCTCCTACATGGAAGGGGAGGGCTTTGTTCCCTTTTCTGTAGCCATTGTGTGTTCTGCAAGAAAAGCAGAGGAGAGATGGTGAGTCTGAGCCTTCCTTGGCATCTGGCTTGGAGGCAGGAGAAGCAAAGAAGGACACAAGGCTGGGGTGAACAATCTAACTCCTTCCAATCTACTCCCTCTCAATCCTACTTGGGCTGAAAAAGCACTTGGTTTATTTGCTTGCTTGCTGTCCTGGAGAAGGTTTGCTTGCCTTGAGAACCGGAGAACTGCAACCCTGGCAAGAAACTTCCAAAACAAAAGAAAAGGAAAAATTGGATCAATAGACATCTTCCATTGTGGGAGAGCCCTTTCCCTCTCCATTAAATTGAGAAAGACTCAGTGCAAAAGGAGGGTGAGTACATGAGAGTCAGAGCAGCACAAAACTCCATCAGCCCCGTGTCTGACAGAGGCTTTTGAGAACAGCGAGGCTGGTGGTGCCTGTGCTCAGGGCACAGGGTTAATTACACCTGAGGTAGCATCAGGTCATCATGAGTGGGAGGGTCTGTGGTGGAACAGCAATGAGAGCTGTCTGCAGACAAATTGGTTTATAAACCTGGAGCCCTCTCATTCTCTGAGAAGCACTGGCTTCCTTATTTCTCTTAGGACTGGTAGGAAATCTGTCTCTGAGGTAGCTAAAGCCTGCTGAAGATTTGAGCCAGGTTCTATGTGCCTGAATAGTAAAAAATCTCTGTCTCAGTTGGGAATGTGCTGCTGGTTCCTACAGCACCTCCCTTCACTGCTGCTGGGAGGAATTTTGCTCTGTCTGTAGCCCCTGAGTTTAGGGAAGGAGGACTAAAGAGTCAGAATAAAACCCAAGGCACAGCAATACTTTCTCCATCTGACCTCTGGGCATCTTTTCCTTATTCCTAAGGGAAACATTTATTCCAGGAAATTCAATAGAAATACAGCAAATACAATAGAAATATAGCAAATAAGAGTGCTCTGAGTCCTTTCCTCTCCCACACTGCTGCTCTTCATTAGAAAACTCTGTACCTCCACCTGATAGGAAATCTTATCTGACCTGACAGCAGCTGATTTATTTACCAGCTACAAAAACAACATCAACAATTCTGTTGTTGGGGAGCAGAAGATGCTGCACTAGGAAGGTGATAACCTAGAAAGGGATATTTCTGCATGGAGAATTTTGATTGAGATTTGATTTTTGGAAAGGAGCAGGAAGAAGTTACTTTCATAGGTGCAGAGGAAGGTCCTGTGAGCAGGCTCTTGGATTTGTGTGACTCTTCAAATGTCAGATTTGAAGAGTGCTTTCAAATGTCAGATTTTCTGCATAATGGTGCTGGGGAATTGTCCCTACTCAAAGGTGTGTACCAGAACTGCAGCTGAGTGTTTATTTTGGACAGGATGTTCTTATTTACTGCTGCTTGTAAAGCCTCTGGCCCAATGGGATTCCCTGCCTTGCTGACATGAAGATGTTATCTCTGTAAATATTCCTGCTGTTCTGCATGCCTGCACTTGCAGTGTTGCTGGGGTGGTGGGAGAAATCAATCAGAGTACCAGCAAAATCCATGGGTGGAGATCTTCAGAGCTGCCAGTTCCCGTGGGCATCCAAATCCCCCAGGCAGCTTTGGTAATCTCAGCTCGTAATTATTATCAGTAAACATTTTGCTGTTGGGAGCAGGTGAGAGTGGCTAGAAGGAACTGGCTTAAATCCAAGGAATTTATATGCAACCTTGTTATCATAGTAACTGTGTCAGGGAATAGATGGGATGTTTCCTTACTGCATTTCACCACTTCCGTGACTGAGACACAGAAAAGCCCACAGTCTAATCCAAAATCTCTGTCCATTTGGGAATTTGGACAGAAATGTTCTATATTCCAGGCCAGTGCCCTAACGTGCATCTTTCCTCCCTTGTTATCATGCATTAAGGGAGAGATGGATGATTTCAGTATGTCATTTTCAGAGGGAGTGTTGACATTTCATTATTTTTCCTGTATTCCTATGAAAAAATTTCTGAAATTTTTTCTTGTAGTAAATTAGGCATTTGGAGTTTCACTTTTTTTTTTAAACAAGGTTTTCTTTCTGTTTCTATATTAATCCATGCTATTTCCAATTCTGAATTTGTTTCATTGTAATTTTGATTTACAATAAACCAAAATTTTAATCCAACCTAATGACTTGTCCCAAATCATCATCTTCAACAAACATTTTGTGATTGCTTTCACAATGTGTCCATGTGAAAATAGAAAAGTGGAAGTAATATGAGCGAACTGTCAGCATTCCAAGATAAAATGAAAAAAAATCCTGAAGTATAAATTCCAAAAAGATCCAGCATTTTTTTCATTTAAATTGATACAATATTACTGAGACACAGAAATCAATTTTGTGCCAATAGCTTTTCCACTGTGAATCTGTTGAGACGAAAAGATTGCAGCCAGTGGTGTCTGAGACCAGCTAAACTCTCACAAACTAGATATAAAAAAGCAGCAGCAATACTTTCACAGCCATAACCAGAAATTCTCGCACAAAGCCACTGCTATGCAAAAGTTTTGAACCAGAGCAAAGATGAATATTAAACAACAAAACTGGTATCAGCACTTCTCTTTACCTTTTGCTGCCATCCATTCTCACCTTGTAAACCACCTCCATGAAACCTCACCCCTTCTGTTTTTGCAGCAGTGAACCTGATAGGGAAACAGAGTGACAATTAATGTAGTGTGGATGGGTAATTGTGCCCCACCTCGATTGCTCTGCCGCTCGCAGCTCCGCGGGACCCGAGCGCCTTCCAGGAGCGCAGCGAGCAGCGCGGCTCGCAGCTGGCACGGGTTTGTTCTCCCATCCCTCCTCGGGGGAAATCACTTCCAGCTGAGCGATTCGTGAGGAATTCTTTCTAAATACGTGCACGCGGGATGCTAAATATTTGCTAGGAAAAGGCCAGGTCAAATGAATTCCTGCTGGAGTGGAGGAAAATGGAGTTTGCGAGGATTATTTTGTCTCAGGAGTTAATAGTGTAGTAATTAGGCAGCGCCGAGTCGTTACCTGCACAGGGACGTGGAGCTGCTGCCACAGATGCAGCGATCCCTTTGGGAGGCTGTCAGGGAACACGGGTGTGTGTCAGTGAACCTGGAGGTGAGGACTCACGGACAGAGAGGGGAGAATATGCAACAATTTAAATTAAAATATTTGCTCCTTACTCTGCTTAAGCAGAACTGCCGTGGCTGGGAGGCAAATGTCACCCACGGAGTCCCACAGAAGAGTCAGGATCCAGGTAATGGTGTTCTCAGAACTGTGCCAAGGTATCCAACATGCAAAGTACGAACAGGACATGTTCCTCCTGAAACACTGAGTCTCCAGAGTGCTCCAGGGTAGAGAACACATCGTATTTATTTCCCTGTGCAGATTTTTGTGTGTTCCCATATGTAGAGCTTTGTCCCTGACAGCTGCTGGCATCTGTCTCCCTTTCAGTGCTCCCCTGTGGGACTCCTGCTTGTGCTCCAGGCATCACATCTCTGTCTCACTGACTCTGCACTGATCCAGAGGCACAGCCTCCCTGGGAAGGGTTTTCCTGTCTCCTCACTGTGCTTTCTGGAGAGGAAGGAAGGGAGTGGAAGGGAACACCGAGATAAGATGGTGAGCATTTCACTGCCCTGTGCCTCAGCACCCCTAGCAATAAAAATATGCAAAATTTTCTCCTCCATTAAACTTTGGGGTTCAATTTGTGACTGTTCATAAGGCCAGAAGCTACTACAGAAATGGATTTTTTTGAGTGTTCAGTTAATTAGTAGCTTTAAGAATTGTAACAGCTCTGAGCTGGGTTTTGCTACACATCCGTGTTTGTCCTTCATTTCCTACAGCAATTTGTTTTTCCTGTGACTAAAACATTTGCAGGCACCCTAAGCACTGTTTCCTTAACAGTGTTTTTGTTTAGAATACAAAACAGGTTGGGGTGGCAATTCTTACTGGCTTCTAAATAACCTCGTACAGACTTGAGCATCTTAGCAGTACAAGTTCTTCTCCAGGAAGCTTGTACCTGGACAATGCACCCTGTAATGGGACAAATAATTAAATTCAGCAAGTTTGGGTGAAAAATATAATCAAAATGAAGGTGATTTCTTCTTTGTGTAGTTTTCCTGCCTTCCCTCACCCAACAGCTGCTCGTTGCTGTCGTACTGAGCCCCTGCCTGGCTCTCTGTGCTCTCCTGCCCTGGTCCAGAGCATCATTCTTGGTTCCAGGAGGGCTTCAGGCTCAGGAGAAGCTGCTGTGCTGGGAGAGTTGTTCATGTCATTGCCAAAACCAATCCTCTGGTGCCTCTTTGTAGGGGAATTAGAGGTCACAGGGAGCTCTTGGGAAGGGATGAGTGCATGAAGGATTGGCACCTTCACCTGCTGGTTTCTGTGAAACATTCAACACACGATTATAAAGTGATCCTGACTTCCGAGGGCTTTGCCCCAAACCAGGCTCTGTTCCCATCAGTGGACAAGCCATGGCTGTGTGCAGGGCTCTGGCTGAGGCTGTTTTTTGGAAGGCTGAGTGGTTTCAAGACACGGTGTGGGGGAGCTGCTACCCCCTTTCCTTTGCTCTGTGACTTTCATGCATTCACATGGACAACTCTGTTCTCTAACCAGCTTTCCCAAAAATTGGCAATGAGTTAGAGGGGAAATTAAAACCATCATCTTACCCTCAAACGCCCTGTGAATATGATACCTTTTTTTAAATTTTTTTAATAAAAGCTCTTCGAGATGTAAAGAACAATAATCTATCTTTCTCCAGGCTATTGACTTTCCTATAAAGAACAATGCAAAACTGTGTCCTTCCTGCAGCAATCTCAGAGGCTGTTAAACACCACCTCCTGGGAGGACCTGTTCTCATCTAAGCATGATGCTTTTCTGACTAATTTAAATTTATCCTTATTCAGCCTCATTGCTGTCAGGGCTGCTCCTCAAAATAGAACTTTTCCATAGGTGAAAGTCTCTAAATGCTGAACTGGAAAGATGCAGACTTATGCCAGATTTTTAAAGTTATCTATTTAAAATTCAACTTTAAAAATAAATATAGGTTAGTTTTAAGATGATATTTTTATATGAAGTGGCTTTAAGGCAAGGAATTTCTTTTTTGCTTATGTTGTTCCCCCTCATTCTGTATCATCCTCTGCAAGTGTCCTTTGCAATCCAATGTGGCTGGACAACATTAACTTTGCTTTGTAGATATCTTCAGAGCTGAGGTCATGGTAGCCTCCCTGTGAGGGATCTAAAAGTAATTTTTGATGTTTAATGTGATTAATTTTCTTCTTTTCAATATTTTTTGTAAAGGATGGCTTCACAGTTTTCGGATGTTTTCTTTGTAGAGACCTTTGCTTTGATTTGTCCTCTGTGTTAGAAAACACAAGGTTTTCCAGCAAGGCTGGTTTGTTTTGGTTTAATTCTAAACATTTCTCTGCTTCTATTGACACTGAAGTCAATAAAAAAGGCTCAGTGTTAGGAAAAGAGATATTATTTTCCTTGTACAACAACAGTGGCATCATGAGAGAATTCTGATGTCTCTCCTGAGCCCTCCTGGAGCCTGGGGCATGGTGGCTTTCCCAGCCCTGTCCTTCCAGTTTGCTGCCACTTTCCAGCTGTTGCTCAGCTTCCCTGGTGGGTGACACCATCTGCAGCTGCTGGGGAGCTGAGTGTGAAGTCAAGGGAAAGGAACACAACTCGACTCAGTCACTTTCCTTCCTGGGAAAAGGGAGGAGGATGGAAGACAGAAGAAGCAGTGAGAGCTGCAAGGCTGAGTGGTTTTCCAAAGGATTCTGTGAGACATCAGCTGCTCTGAGAAAGCAGAAGCTGAGAACAATTCTGCTGTAAAACCGACTTATTTCTGATCACTGCCATGGAAAATTGTGATGTGCTGTGATAAAAATTGTCATGTTGATTTCTTGGCAAGCTTGGCTGGTCATGCACTGCTGTCTGTCCAGTCTCTGTTGGCTCTGGGATTTTTGCATCATCCTTCCTGTGTTAATAAATGAACTGTAACATCCATAAAACTTTTCTGAAATAAATCTGGGATTAGCCTAGTTCAGGGAGCATCTGGATCAGTGGTGCTGTGCCCTGTGCAGGGCACAGCAGTGAGATGATGTGAGGATCTGTCTTTGTGATGCACTGACTGCTGGAGGGAGTGGTGGAGTCACCAGCCTTGGAGGAGTTTGAAAGACATGCAGATGTGATGCTTAGGGAGACATTTTGGTGGATTTGGCCGTACTGGGTTAACAGTTGGACTTGATGATATTAAAGGTCTTTTCCAACAAATCATCCTTTTCTGACAATTCTATGATTCTAGATTGGTGTTCTGGGCTTGGTTTAAAACTCTGATTAAGCTTAATAGATGTGTCCAGTTCCTATCTGCTGGGTGGTCATTTAAATGAAGATGTCCTTCTCTTGCTTTTTAGGCCCTCTATCCTTCTTTTCTTATTGATGCTCTTGACCTGGATTCCTTGGGTGCTCCTCTGTGATCTACCAAGGTGCAAAACTATCTACTGCCTCCTATCCCAGCCTTCTCCCATCTGTGGGAAGCTCCCTCCACTCCTGTCTGGTAAGTCTCCTTCCTTTCACATTCAAATACTTAAAAAAGTCACAATACCTATGAAACTAGATAGGTAGATCCCAGGGAAATCCACCTGGGAAGTGGTAAAACAAAATATATTTTATGCATTCAACGTTTTCTTCATTGAATTGAAGGGAAAGAAGTAAAATAAAAGAATTTTTAGCTTCTTGTCTGTAAAGTTTGAAACAAGCTGAGACACCTAACTTCAGTGTGGACTAAAGCTCTAAAGAACTTGATAAAAATCATTAGGGACACGACTTGGTTTGTGTGAAAGGCCAAAGAGAACTTGCCATTTGCTTGCAAATCACCTCAGCTGTCTGGGCAAAGCTGCAGTGGGCACTGCCCTGCCACAGTACCTGGAGCATCCTGGGGGATCAGTGCTGGCTGAAATGCTGTTCCTTCTCTACCTCAAGTTTTTCAGAAGGATCACCCAGCAAAGAGAACATAGGCTTTGCACTGGAGACAATTTCTTTTTAGTGTTGGATGTGCAAATACTGAGTTGCTGCACAAGGAGAGTGTGGTGTGCTTGTTGTCTGAGGTCTGTGTTTCTTCCAGCACGTTCCCTGTATGTGTGATACTCAAAGCTGTAGAAACCTGCCAATGTGAATTCTCTGGGCAGCTGCTATCAAGCTCACATAACTGTCATGACTTCAGAGAAGCTTCTCTCAGATGTGCCAGACTGTTAGCACTAAAGAACACTCTGGGCCAGCTCTTAGAGGGTCCAGTAATTTCTTGTGGCTTAGGCAGTGTCTGGGAACCTTCTGGTTTTGCCCTGCTGACTTCTGAAGATGAGAGTTTTGATTCTCAGCAGCATCTGGACCTCTCTTACATCCAGCTGATGTGGGAAAGTTATTAACCTTTGCTGAGCAGAGTTTGCTTTTTAAAAAATGGATCAAAAGAACATGTTTTGATACATTTAAAAATGCATGTCATAAAACTGCTGTTTCTGTGCCTGCCGAAGCCAAGAACTGCTCAGGCGTGAGAAAGAGCAAAGAGAAAAATGCCAATAAAAACTATCCAAGCCTAACAGAAATATTAGGAAAGGAGATGAAAGACAACCACCTGGGATGCCCATGAAACAACTGATTTTAATCCCCTGCTGGTGCTACATGTTTCCTTAGAAAGGGAATTTATAGATGAAGGAAAGATTGCATGGATAAAGTACTTGGTCAGTGCTTGCAACCCTCAGCCTGGGGCCAAAAACTCCTTAAAGGCAAGGAATGATGGTTTTTGTAGATATCAGAAATTCCCCTGTTTCTTGCATGTCCTCTGTTGATCTGACAGTTCTCTAGGGACGGAGTGTTGGCCTCCAGTCATACAGAAAGGAGGCAGCAAAAGTGCACAAGGAGAAAGTGCTATGGACTTAGGAGCTGCTCAGTGTTTGGAAAAGTGGAGCTGAAAGGAATTTCTAACTGATTGGAGAGACTGGGAAGGATTTGGAAATGGTAGCACCAGCTTCATACTGCTGAGATAAAGCTTGTAATACTGTGGGCTTGTGAAAACCTTCAGGATTTATCCTTATGCAGCAGTATGAGTTTGGACAGTGGCCAGGATGCCATCTGCAAGTGTCCAACAAAAATCCAAAACACTTTACAGAATAGATATTGCTCTTCCTCTACTCCCCAACAGCAGTCCCAGCCAAGTGGGAATGGAGGAATTTTATAAGATTAGTGGGCTACAGGCTGCAGAGAGCAGAGAGCTAACCTTGTCTGCCTCTAAAGCCAGGGGTATAATCTCTAAATTAAATTTACATGATTTATCACATCCAGGAATACTGGTGAAACAACCAGAAAAAGTAGAGGAGACGGGAAGAGATGGTGGCCATTGGGCTGGAGGGGTTTTGTCTTGTCAGTGGTAAAATGCACAACTCAAACCACTGAAATGGGATTAGTAGTGGGTCCCCAAACCAAATTGTTCTGAAACACCGAGGTTCTTAACATATTGTTTTGAAAATGCAATATCTCAGGACAGCGACCCATCTGTTGTCAGGAGGAATCAGATGGAAAGTGCATTAAAAGTTGGAATTAGTCCCCACTGGGAGATCGGCACTGAGTCATGGTGATATATGGGATCTGTGCAAAGGGAAGAGAGACAATATTGTCCCCATGATTTATGCATTGCATAGTCACTGCCACTTTCTACAGCATTCCTGTTCTGTTGGCTGCAGACAACAGCAAAGAGAGGGTCCCCCTGGCTCCTTTGCAGCCTCATTGTGCTGGGGGTTTCGTGGTGGAGCAGCTCTGTTAGGATGGGGGAAATGTGTTTGAAAAGCAAGGAGAAACTCACATAAGATGCAAAGGCCAACAGAAGCTGGCCCAGGAGAAGAAACAGCAGATTTGATGCATTTTATTCACTTGATGCCTTAATGTATAGAGTCAAAGCATAGAAGGATGGTTTGTTTAAGCATCTCAAGTATGTTCCTTCTTCACAGCCAGCTTTCATGACATCCAATAAAGGCACTGTACAAATGTAAAGCCGTGGAGGACTGACCAGGAATTTGGGCTGTGCCACACCTGGCTGCCTTTGGAACAGCGTGGGTCTGCAAGCAGGCTCAGTCCATGGGTCAAGGAGAGCTAAAACCATGTTTGCCTGTTTAGGTAAAATGAGAATTAGACCCAGGACTACTGCAGCTGCTGAGCCTGTGGTGCTCCTAATAAAACCCACCCTGTCTTTCCTTCTGTGATCCCCTACTCCAGCCCTTCCCACTGCTGCTCAGCTGTATAGGCACTTGGCTTTCATCCAGCCAAGTGCTCTGATTTTACTTTGCTGCTTCTTAAGTAACAGCTGCAACTAGTACAGGTATAAAGCCACATCCTGAAAACCTCCCCTACACACCTTGCAAAGGGACTGATTAAAGCTTTCTTGTTATCCCTGGGAAATCTGGGAGCCTCCTAAGGAAGAGCTATGAAATAGTTTCCCTTGTTAACTGCTGGGATCTTCTTGGAAATCCTATCATATTTCATTTTTATTACCTGTTACTAGAACTACCCAGGTGGCATATTGAAGAGCACTTGTCAAAAAAATGTAGCATTCTTCTTTTATTAGGAATAAACAAAATTTATCTCATAACCCAATCTCCTTCTGAAATTACTATAGATCCAGGCAAAGAGGAATCGAAGATAATATATTTTCTTCATTTATTGCATTAGCATTCCTCAACTTTCCTTGTATTTTTCAAAATTTTTTTTTAATAAAACCCCCAGGTGTTTAAAGGCTAGTAAAGACCATTTTGTTTTGTTTTTGCTGAGTTTTGCTGGTTAGCTGAAGCTGGCACATGGCCAGCCTCACATCCACATAGTCTCTGTTAAAACTTGGTGGGGTGCCACTCCAAGGAGACACCTCATTAAATTCATGTTGGCAAATGTTTGTCACCTTCTCAGGAGCTATGCAGTGATTAAGGTTGGGATTTTCCTCACCTCATCTCTGAGCCAGCTCCTGGAGCCGTGCTAACAGGCACTTTCACAGGTAGCCAGGATTACTTGCCCTCTAAAGTGTCTTTCCCTCTCTCTGCTATTGAGGGAGCCTGGATGACAGGCCCAGGTTACACACTTCATTTTTTGATGCTTAAAATGAGATGAATTCCATCCTCCAACTCCTTCAAAACTATTTACTTGATTTTTCTTCCCTGCTGCCCCTGGCGAGAGTACGTTTCAGATCAGTTCTTCCCTGCACGAAGAGATCCTCGCTCAGTTCCTCCAAGGCTTGACCTTTCCTGAGCTTTTTCATTTATGCCACCTGCTTCCCACATTCGACATAGCCCTAAATAGTTTTGTATCTCATGAATTCTCATGAATTCTCTTTAGAGTTATGTTTTACCGTGGTCACCTCTGAGTCTCCTCTCTCCCAACAAATACAGGTCAGGTTTGCCCAGTGCTTCTGTGTGAGGTGCCAAGCTGCTGAATCAGTCTTGTATTGCCTGAGCTCCTTCCTCACAGCAACATCTTCTGGGCCAAGCTCTTGCTTGCTTGGAGTGTGACAGTGAGGGAGAGGAAGGACACGAGGAAATTATTTTTCCTTGGCAGAGGCTCTTGTGCTGGAAGAGCCCTGGTGCAGCTGAATGTCTCTAGAGTTGTGAGGAGGCTGCTGAAGGCAGTGCAGTAGTTCCATGAAGGGGGTTTTTGTGCCAAGATTTATATGTTGTGAAGTTTTGGGAAAAATGGAGTGGATTCATTGCTCTCTGGCTTTGCCTGCTGCGGTTTTTGGTTTTTTGGGTTTTTTTTGGTCGTTGACTATTGTGGTTTTTTTTCCCAAAACAAACATTTGGGACCCTCAGGCACACTGGAAAAAAGGTTGGAGGTTTGGTGAGCAGCTTCAGGGCCACACAGACGTATTTCCCTCCTCTTTATTTCTTTTCCTATCCAGTTACCCTGAAATTCACTTTCTTATGGTCTGGGTGGTTTCTTTAGCATAGACATCAGAATACTGTGGAGGGAAAGGCCCTAAAAGCAGAGCATGGCTCAGCATTACCCAAACGGCACGGTTGTGATGTGTGCTGTAGTTTGGGACTTGTTTCGTGCAAATCACTTACCCAGCACTGTGTATTGCACAAAGTGGAGCATCTCAAACACAATCTCAGTTCAATGCTTGCTGAAATCCAGTGCTGTGCCTTCATGTGCTCTCAGGAGCTTTCAGCTTAGGTACACACTGAGCCTTGGGACAACAGTGTGAGGAAGGCTGATATGAGAGAGAATTGGGTTTTTTGAGGAAAAAAAGACTGATGAAGAGATGAGAAGGAAGAGAAGCTGTTTGACATCCTGGGCTTGCTCAGATGCATAGAGAGAAATCTTCCCTCTGGTGAGGGATGGGGTGGACCCATCCTGCCCTATTCCAGCTTGTCCTTGCACTGTCCCAGCCTGTTCCTGAGACCATCAGGCTGATGTTTGCAGTGCATCCACTTCTTTAGCTCTGTCTCTGCTGCTGGAGCCATCCCAGGTTCTGTCTGCCAGAGCTGGTGATCTTGCACTGAGAAGGGAAAAATATCCACTGCAAACCTCATCCAGAACATCACTGATCTGGAAGAACAACTCCCAGGAACCAGGTGAATGAATGATTTATCAAAGATAGTTTTGACCCTTGCCAGGGTCATATTAAACACCTTCTTTCTTTCTGCCTGACTGTGCATAGCCTGGAGAGATTGGGCACATTGATATACGTTTTTCCCATCTTATTCTCCATTATCTGAGCCACAGTGAGAGAGTTTCAGTCTTTGAAAATGTGTTGGGCTAAGCTGAGAGGAAAGGAAACACAGAAGGATGGTGTGCTCTGCTGTCATAGTGGGGGCCAAGTGGTTTCTGACAATTTTAGTGGGTATTATTTATTTGTGAGTCTGATGTGGAGAGTCTGCTGGTCCCTCAGCAGCAATGGAGCTGCATGTAGACAAGTTTTGGTTAATTTCCATAAAAAATAAGTTGGTTTTTACTTGGGGGAGGCACTAAGTGCTGTTCCTCAGAGGCAGGAGAGATTCCCCACTCCTTGGAAACTTCAAATCAAAAGCTGATGTCTCACACCCCAAGTTCAGTCCACCAAATTTTGATTCCAAAGCATCTGTGTTACCCTCCAAACAACCTCCCATTTCATCTGGAGAGCGTGACAGGCGCCTTCACAGCACTGAGACTCAGATTTAAAAGACATGTATGTGACACTTGGGAACAGGGTTTAGTGGTGTGGTTAGCAGTGCTGGATCAATGGTTGGGTTCAATGAACTTGGAGATCTTTTCCAACACAAATGATTCTTTGTGGACTTTCCAGCCTTTTACTACCATGAGCAGGAAAGGGAACCTTCTATTTCCCACCTCAAGAGGGAGGTGTCCCTTGTCCTCTCTTATCAGGGTGACAACACCCTTTGTACCATAAGGTACAAAGGTACTTCACAGTGGGGAAGTAAGAAAACACTAGATTTTGTCTAAAGAAAAACCTTTGAATCTGCCAAATACTTGTGAGACAACAAAACTTGCAAAGTGTCTGGAATGTGGCTGATTTATGACTGCTTTGTGGGTGTAATTTTCTCTGCTTGCTGGTCGTAAGCTTTATTTGCTTTGGGAGAATACCACTGTGAGTGTTTCTGTGTGACATTTACAGTTTCCCTCATGCAAATTGGCCCAGCAGCAGCCCAGGGACAGCAGACCATGAACTTATAAGGGCTGGCAGGGAGAGTGTACAGGGAGGTCAATAAGGGGGTGTGATTTCTCCTCCCTGCAGAAAGGGAGCTGGATCAGTGGCTGTGGAAGGATGCTCTGGAGAGCTGATGCAGAATTGTTTGCATTTTGTTTCAGCTGCCCTTTTTTTCCAGCTAAATCAAACTGGTATTTTGGGGCCACATTGCTTAGTTTCAAGCCTCGAGGCATTTTTCTTTCAGAATGATGCTGTTTAGTTTATTAGTTTTTTGTCTCTGTGGTTATTTTTAAGAAAAGTGGTGAAGATATATATCGTTCCTGTCTTCTGCTTCCCTAGACCCTTACACAAATTTGTAAGTCATCTGATCCAGTTTTTTTTTTGAAAGAGTAAAGGAAGAGAAAACACACTTTGGAGCAGAATTTGAAGGTCTATCTAGAAACAAAACATTTTGGATGGAGGGAAAATCAAGTTCTATAATTGGAATTGATTTTTAAGGTTCACCATGGAGTTTGCACCGCAGTGGAGACTTGAGAGCAAGGAAAAAGATGCACAGGAGGCACCATGAGGCAGTGGTATCAGGCACTGTAGAACCTGGTGGTGCAGTGCAAGGTGAGATACTGCAACTCTCTGAAGAGGTGGAGGTGCTAGCTCTGATATCTTGGAGTAAGGTGCACTATGCAGCAAGAGCTGGCACTGCTTTATTGTTTGGCTTGATATGGCACTGATTTATCTCAGGAAGGAGTTTCATGCAGCGGGGCCCTGTAGGGAGACGGTTGCTTGTGATTTACTCATTGTGCCAAACTCGCTTGGAGTTTTATTTTTAAAAACCCCGTGTAGTCTCTTTTTCCTGCCTCCCTCTCCCGCACTGAGCAGCACTAAACGCTCTTTGCCACCGAGGACATTCAAACTAATTTTTCCAGAGTGCTGATGAAGCAGGACACACTTTTATTGCTGTCATAACACCGCTCAAGCTGGCTTCCTTGATTGCGTTTGTAAAACACCGACCTTAATGAGCTCGCACCCCAAGCAGCGGCTGGTGCGGGCGCAGCCGCGGAGTGACAGCCCATCTGCTGCGTGTCCTGCTGGCCAGAACCACTTCATTGCCGGGCAGCACCGAGGGGACAGCAGGGGCTGCCGGGGGAGCTCAGCTTTGCTGCGCCCACCGCTGTGCTCCTGCCCCGTCCGATCCCGCGGTGCCTGCCCAGGTAATTGGCAGGGTCTGGTGCTCCTGCCGGGAGGCTCTTTCGTGGCCCAGCACGGTTCCTGCCAGCGGCGAAACGTGCTCTGTGCATGTCAGCACATTCACACGCTGCTGTAGGACCCCGCTGCACGCAGGGCGAGGCAGCAAGGGGAGGAGAGGGGCAGGGCATGGTAAACAGGCAACTGAATTCCACCTTTGCCTGCTTAGGAAGCATTAAGAAACCCTTTCAACTAGATGCCCTCAGTAGCACAACAAGAAAAATCTGGAAGTCTGGGGACCCCACTCTGGAGCCAGTAATAACATCCTGTGAGTCTGTTTCTGATGCATGTCAATCTGTGCCAGCAGAGGTTCAGGTTGAATATCAGGAAGAATTTCATCACTGAAAGGGTGGTTGAGCATTGGAATGGGCCGTGCAGGGAGGTGGTGGAGTCACCATCCCTGGAAGTGTTCAAGAAATGACTGGATGTGGCACTGAGTGCTATGGTTTAGTGGTGTGGTGGGGTTTGGTCAAAGGTTGGACTCAGTGATCTCTGAGGTGTTTTCCATCCTTAATGATTCCATGTCGAGCAACATCCGTGTGTGCCTGGACAGAGATCCTGGCACTGTGCAGTCCAGGGCTGGGGACAGCCAGCTGACCCTCACCCAAAGCAGTGCAAATCAGGACTGTCTGTGTGTCTCTTCTGAAGAGGAGGCAATTCTGCAGTCAGGCTCGAGTCTGTAGCATGTAGTGCCCTAACACAGGCAAGAGAAATGTCTCCTCCCCCAGCTGAAAAGAGCTTGAGCCAAGTTCTCTTTGATCTCCTGATCAAATCTGCAGATTTGCCTCAGCTCCAGCCTGGGGCAGCTGCGAGTCAAAGCCAGCCTTCAGCTCAGTTACTGTCCCCTGGGTCTGACCTGCAGGTACGATGGCACTTCTGGCTTCTTTGTCTCTCCTGAAAATACACAGTCTGTCCAACCCCAGGCTCATCTCTTTCTTCCTCTTCCACCCTGCACACCTCTCACCCTCTCAGTCCTGCCATTGCACCCACTCCAGTCAAAAGGCTCCTCTGGAAGCAGCGATCCCCCTGAGCAGGCTCTGGAGTGGTTCCTCTCGGCTGCTGCAGCCTCCCTGTGCACATTCACAGTGGCAGCTCACTCACCACAGCCAGGGGCCCTGCTATTTCAGTCCTGGCCTTGGTCTGGGAAGACTCTGGTGGCAGACTGTGTTGTGATTCAGTAATAATGATAAAAGGTTGGGTGCTCACGGAGCTGTGCATGCTTACAGCTGACTTAACAGTAGCTAATGAATTTTCCCACTGTTGTGCTTCACTGGGGCAGCATTTTCTCCAGCTGTGGCTAAAACCCTCTCCAAAGCTTTGTCCTGTCAAAGACACTGACACAGGATGATAGCAGACACTTGTGTTCTCACCCCCTGCTTACACCCCTTATTTGCTGCTTCCTTTTCCTTGGTCAATTTTTTGGGTCCAGATGAATATCAAAGTGGCCCCTGAATGAAAAGAATAGACTCTACTAAGTGTTGCTGGCGTTTTTATGTGAAGTATCTCCTGCCTCACATTCTGCCTGTACCTCTCAGTGTTTCTTGGTTAGGATTTTGTGCCTTCAAGTCGTGTCTGGATGAGAATCAGACTGGGCACTGAGTCCTGCTGGGGAATCAGATGCTGGGGGTAGCGATTGAAACTTTTTGGCAATTTGCTTTCAAATGTCTTGGCAACATAATAATTTAGAGCTAATGAAAAAGATGAAGAGGAGGTCATCTCTCAGGCTGGAAAAGGCAGCTTATGTCATTTGCTTAACACTGGCTTTAAGACAATCTAGCTGTCCCAGAGAAGAAAATGTTGTGGGTTTCTTCTGCCTTTTCTCTCTTTGATGTAGGCACTCACTTGGGCTGCGAGAGGTGTTGAGACATGTCTGGGGCTGAGTGGGACTCTGCTGGGGCTGAAAAAGTGAGGGAAAAAAAGAAAATCTTGGTGGCACAGACCATCATTCTTTGCCATTAAAAAAAGCTCATGACAATAAAAAAACGGTTTGCAGAGTCACTGCAATATTTGTATAGGTGTGAGCTATCCCTGGACTTTGTCCAGAGGAGAGGGAACAGTGGATTTCATCTCTGAACTTCCTCCATCCTCCCCAGATCCCATGGTGTCAACCTCATTGGCTGAGGAAGCACAGAATTGATATTTTTGACTTGTCAATATTCTTGCCCAGGGTTTTTTATCTTGCTCTCTCTTGTTACACTCTCCACTGCAGGTATTTTATTTTTGCTTCTCTTGATTTCCACCTCTACTCCTTTGTGGCATGACCTTTCCACATCTTTAAGTTCGTGGTCCTCATTCTGTGTGTTTGATACAGTTTTAAGTAGTTTTGTAGTTTCTTTTCCTTCCCCAGTCCCTCTGGAATAGATATCACTCAGTCAGGTCATAATTTTTTTTCCTTCTATAGATTCCAGCTCCACTTCTCCACCCTGCTGTTGTAACTAAGGTCCCTCAGTCCCAGACTAACTCCCTGCATCCCTGTCACAAGCTCTGCATGCCTTTGTAGTGATCCTTTGTTAGGCTGCTGTCAGCAGCTAAATGCATTTTCTGATATTCTCCCTCTCTCTCTGCTGCTGCTGAAGCTTTGTTGGTGAATTCAGCCTCGTGCCCTGGATGTCTGAGCAAGGTGAATGGGAACTTTCTCATCCCTGTCTCTAAGCCCAGGGAAGTGGCCTGGTGAGAAATGGAGATGTTTTCTCCAGTGTCAATGCCATGTGGGGTATTGCTTTGGGAGGAGGCAAGAGACACGGTGGGTGCTGATTTACTGTATTTTGGGTTGTTCCCTTTGCCTCCTCTCCTGACTCTGGGCACCACTGAGGAGAGTTTGACCCTGCCATCTGTATTTCCTCCCTCAGGTATCAATACACATTGGTAAAGTCTCCCTGAGTGTTCCCTTCTCCAGAGAACAACGCCAGCTCCCTCAGCCTTCCCTTGTACATAAAGTGCTCCAGTTCCTTAGACATTTTCCTGGCCCTTTGCTGGACACCCTCCAATACATCCACGTATCTCTTGTTCTGGGGAGCCAGCACTGGACACAGGACTCCAGATGTGTCTCACCAGTGCTGAGTGACCACAACTGCCTCGACCTGCTGGCACTGCCCTGCTGGCACAGCCTGTGGTGCTGCTGACTGCCTTGCCATGGGGGCACATTGCTGGCTCACATTCAGCTTGTCCACCAGGACAGCGAGGTGCACTGCATGCTTCAGTGTCTTTCCATTTAATTTGTGTCATTAGCGTTTCTTCTGGCTGCTGGAGCCATTTCTGTTTGCATTAGAGTGTTCCAGTTTTCACTGAGTATTATCAGATAGCAATTTGATGTGAAATGGGCAAAAGCTGATTGAAGGGCCAAGGCAATTCTCTCCCTCATCATCTTACAGAATAAGCACTGCTGTTGTAAGCTCCAAAAACACCTGTGAATGAAAGAATGTTCTTAAATTCTTGGATGACTTCCAGCATCTATCTGTGGGGAGGATAATCTTGCTGTGAAGAAAGGATGGAAGCCTGTGTGTATACAAAGGTGGCATTAAATCGAGCTACCCTTCCACTCACATTTGTTAATAATCCATTGCATGTGTTTCAGAGGCTTAAAGACCCACTGTGAATTTCTTCCTGGGAAAAGGAGCCTTGCACAAGGTGGTTTTCTAGGCCCTAGAGATGAGCAAATCTTCATCAAATATTTTGAATCATTGATGGGTATTTGTTCCAAGCTTTAATCACTCCTGTCATACCAGCCTCATTTTCACCCAGGTGGCTGTTTCTTGTGGCAGGAGGGTGAGACAGTGGCACTTTCACATCAGAATGGAGATGTATCAGCACAGCTGGGAATCCCCAGGGCTTACTTGGGAGCCATTCAGATCCTCTGAGCAGTGATAGGATCATAGGAGAATTTGCTTCTGAAACAACAAAAAGGGCTTTCCAAGGTCCTTCAGAGAGCTGTCTGTTGATTCAGACTTCCACACTGAACATGGCAATCATTTCCCTGAGCAAAATTTCAGAGAATTGCAGCTCTTCAGCAATCCCTTCTCTATCCTGTTGTCTTTGATAACAGGCTGTTCAGCAGACATGGAAAAAACTGCCC
The DNA here is from genome assembly GCA_013397815.1 of Aleadryas rufinucha. NCBI lineage: Eukaryota > Metazoa > Chordata > Aves > Passeriformes > Aleadryas > Aleadryas rufinucha. The sequence continues at coordinate 753,737 of VZTH01016797.1, read as the reverse complement.
AACCTTTTTTCCTCTGCCTGTGGCAATCCTCAGGTGCTCCCACATTCCCCTCTCCCAGCACCATCAGAAAAAGCCTGTGTTGCTCTCCAATGAAAAAAAATCCCACCCAGCAAGTGAGAAGTTTTTTTGCTGTGGAGGGCCAGCAGTAGGTGGATTACACCCTGAAAATCCCCTGCCAGTTCTTGGAAAATAGGATTTAGATCTTTGTATAAAGGGAACTTTTATTAAGCAAACTGCTATCCAGTTGGCTCCCCGGAGTGCTCAGCTACGTGAATTCAGGAAGCTTTTAGCCAGGAAATTGGAGGGACACGGTTATCTGTCACAGCCTTAAAACCCTGCCAGTGCCCCCAGGGGTGATGCTTCTCTACAGATGCAGGGAAAAATCCATATGTACTCCAAGCAATGAGGAGGGGAGCATGGCTACCAGGTGATAATATTTCCATTTAAAATCAAAAGGAAAGTCCTTAATTTATCATGAGGTGTTTTTGGGTGGTCAACTAAGAGAACCTGAGGCCTGTAAACACCACAACTCTCTGTATTTACCCATGTGATGGTTTTGTTTGATGTGATTGCTTTCCAAAATATTGACAGTAAAGTTCTGCTGGTAGGTTTAGGAAGGAATTGAGCAACAGCCTTGTTTCTGAGGGTGCAAGTGAGGAAGGTAAGGCCATCACTTGGAGGAAAACTGTACACGTGTGTGCATGTGTATTGCATATTTTAGAAGAAACACTCGTGGCTGAGGTGCACATCACTGCTCAGGAAGACCTTATGAACACAACCTTTGGGCTCAGTCTGCACTGATCATATTCTCCAGGGAAATGAAAAAGCCTGAAGGTTGTCATCTTCTGCCAGCTGCTAATAGCTCCAGTGGCCTCACTGAAGACCTGAAAACTCTGGGCTGTGGCACACTTGACACCTTTCACGGGATCATGTTTGCCTGTGCTAACATGATTATGGCATTAAGAGCTGCCACACTGGCATCAATCTAATCAGAGATGCTCTTTTATGGTTTTGTTTCTCTAATGGAGCTGGGAGTTGTTTGCACTGAGTAGTAGTTGATATGGTCCTGAAAAGCTTGAATGTCATGCAGAAAGTCAGCAGAGAACCGAGACTTCTCCAGAATTGTAGCCTGAGTCCAGACAAAAATCATCTGAGCTCAGGGAGATAAGTTCTAGTTGCAGGGAAAAAAGTGGGCCTTTGTTTTTAACTAAACTTTTATTTTAATTTTTTTTTCCCCTCCTGTGGCATTTGGGCCTTTCTGTCCTTGTCCAGAGGGAAGGGTGCTCTGGAGAGACGGGTGACGTGCCTGCTTCGCTGCACAGCATGTGGGGCTGGAGAGGACTGGTGGACAGCACTGAGGCCACAGCAGCATTGCAGTCACCTCCCTCCTGATTAATGGGAGCAGACAGGGACCAAATGGGTCATAAATGTGCCCCTGAGCTGCAGGGGAGGTGCATCCTGTGATGGACCCCGAGGGGCTTGTCCTGACATCATCTGGACGGGGGAGCCTGCTGGACGGCTGACGTGGGGTCAGGGAACGGCTTAGACAGACAAAGTTGTCTCAGAAATGCCTTTGGGTCTCACAGCTCAGACACAGCCAGCGCCACCCCTGTCTGCTCTCATCCCTGCGGAGGGACAGGGCTCAGCAGAGCCACCTGGACACGGCCTGAATGTGGTTTTTTGTGTGCCTTGCCGGACCCCGCCTTGCCAGACCCTGCCTTGCCGGACCCTGCCTTGCCGGACCCTGCCTTGCCGGACCCTGCCTTGCAGGACCCAGCCTTGCAGGACCCAGCCTTGCAGGACCCTGCCGTGCAGCCCCTCACAGCTCCCCCAGGCCATTGCTGCTTGCAAACAATAATTTCACATTATCCTCTCCCTGCGGAGGTGCAGCCAGGCTGGATATTGCCTCTAGTGTATGGAGATGGGTAGAAGGTGGTTTTTGAGTTAATGAGACCTTCCAAAAACAAAGCTTTCTTAGCAAAGATAATATTCCCCCGTTTTTCCTTTCCCCTCCCCGTCCCCCAGCGCTCCCTTCTTCCCATTCCAGGTGCTTCTGCTTCTGGAAAGACATTTATCATTTCTCCGTCTCTGACAGTAGCTGTTTTCCCCCCTCTCTTGCTCTCTCATTTTATCTTGCCCAAGGGGTCTGTGCTACCTTTTATTAGCTGACACTTCACTTCTGCAGATGGAAATGACACTAATGGAATGTGGCTGAGGCTTTATTACAGAAATGCTATTCGCCCTGCGCAAGCAAACTTCCAAATAATCCCGCAGGAAAGGAATAAACCTTGAAGGCAGCTGCAGGAGCTGCAGATGAAAAAGAAGACAGGAGAAGGGACTGATGTGTTAAGAAAAGAAAAAGAAATAGGGAAGGAGAAGAAACAGAGTAGGGCATATTTTGTGTCCAAAAAGAAAGCAAAGGTAGTTTATCTGAGAATCAGCTGCATTTTATGTCCAGGTTGCTGGCAGAGGTTTCTAGGTGAGAAGATGGGGCAGTGACAGCCCTCTGCCTGGCTGTCACTCCTGTCATTGCCTCAGCTTCTTGTCTAAAAGCTGTGCCAGTAAAATAACTGCTAAGGATGGTGGATGCTGTTCTGGAAGCTTTGGTTTTGCTGCTGTGAGCAAGCAAAGGGTTTTCAAGCCAGAGGGTTGTCTCACCAAACACAGCTGTGCTGACCCAAGCTGACAGGCCAGGGTCTGTTTGCTTTTCCTGAGCATGAAATCCCACCAGTGACACAGTGAGAGGTGACATCACTGTGTCCTTGCTCTCTGGGCCCTTCTCTTCCAACTTTAGTGGGGCCAAGCCATCCCTTTGCACCCTGAGAAGGAGACATTAACACTTGCAAAGGACCCTGAGTTCTTCAATCTTGCCCCTTGGCTGTTGCCAACTCAAAACCCCAGGACATAATGAAAACCAAATGGTTGCAGAGATAAAGCGCCAGAAGAGAGAGAACAAACATCTGGGAAGGGAGGAGGGCAGCTGACTGGGAAGACTCAGAGAAGGTGAGAGAAGTGACATTTGCTTAGCAGCAGCCTCTGTGGTTGTTTTTCTGTGTTATTGATGCTTGCTTTTCCCTCCCACTTTTATTTTCGTGGTGTGTCTATTACCTCTATGGCTCATTAGGCAACAAGATGCTAATACTGTCTGTAAAGCTGCAGGATAGATAACCCCCCTCCTCTGTTCTTCTCTGTGCCTTTTTTTTCTTTATTAGATATCTATTTTTGCTTTGTTTTGTTTCCTCTCCATGTCATCATCTTCCCCTGGCTCTCTTCATTCATAGTGTAGCTCAAAGGAGAATGATTTCAGAAGCTGGGAACTTTCTTTGTTCTCTCATTCTCCTGCTGTAGGAATTTATTCCATCTCTCAAACCAGTTAGCCCTATTTAAAAAAACCCAGCTGGTGACATATTGAGAGATGTTACACTTGCAAGAGTAGCCTGTGTATGGACCAGTTTGAACTGGCAGGAGACCTGGATGGGGCACAGGATTTAATTAACCCAGACTCAAAGATGCCACAGAAACAGAAACATTTGTGTTGATGCACAGCAGAAAAGGCAACACAAGCAGCCAGTTTGCGGCTGGTTCTCCCTGCTCACTCACTTGTTGGCTCCCAGACTAGCTGGCTTGCTCCTTGTGGAACGAAGCCACTGCCAAATGGCCTCCTCTTCAGTGTGACCCTGGTTCCTTCCAGAGCAGCTACCACCCAGGGGAGGGTTGGCCTGTGGGGATGTGTGTGCAGTCACCCCCACACATCCATCATCTGTGTGCCTCTGATGGCAGATGAGAATTTTATTTATAGCACAACCTTTCTTTCTTCCTTCACCAAAGCACTTAAGGGTGTTGTACATCATCGTAATAAAACCCATTACAATAAAATATTACCTCTAGAATCTTTGAAAATGAAAGCCAGGCAGAGGAAGCTCAGAGAAAGTGGGAAAAGCAAGGGCAGGAGTAGAGAGTGGGCATTTTACGTGTTTGAGAAAGGACATGTTGCAGGTGGAGCCTGGGATCACGTAAAGGTCTTGAGAGTCTTTGCAGAAATGGGGTGAGACAGGAGCAGACAAAGCTTGGACAAAAGTGGAGGGGATGGAAAGGACTGGTTCACTGGATTGACTCACTCCAAATCTGGGACTGTTTGGAGGAATGTCTGGTGCTCAGGGTGAGACTGCACCTCTCCCCAGTTTCCTTCTCACCTTTGCCCAGTAAATTTTTCCTTGTGGGAGGAGCTGCAGTGAATTTGAGGAAGGAGCTGGTATCTTTTTCATGTCCAAGAGTCCACAATGGCATAACTGCAGATGTGGGCTGTGATGGTGGGAGGTATAAACAGATGGGGACTAGACCTGGCCTGAACTCTCTTTTTCATTTTTCCCTGCTATTTTGTTTCCTACTTTCCCCTTCCTCCTATTTCTTGAAATCCTTTGTGGATGAAAGAAATCTTTCATTTTCTGTTTATAGAGCTAGTCTTTGGTGTAGTTTAGGCTCTTTTGCACATCTCCCCAGAGCAGTGTGGTTTTTGTTTCTTGTTTAGGCTCAAAATTACACAGGCAGTTTAGGCTCCCTTGTCCTCCTCTGCTGTTCTACCCAGATACGTTTATCCCCAAAGCCCAGAACTGTTCTCTTGATCATTTTGGGCAGCCAGAGTCTGGCTGTATATCCACAAGTGGAGTCTGCCCACAGCAGAGGCAGTGCTTGTTCATTGTGCAGTCATGAAGAGACACCAGAGAATGTGCTGACCTTGTGATAATTAATGGATTGTGGGGTAATGGTTCTGTGTGACGCATTAGATACAGAAACGGGATCCAACACTTCTACATTTAGGGTAATTGAAAATCTGAGACATTTATTATTTTGGGCACACTACAGTAACTTTGGTCTTTAAATCCTAAATTAATTATTTCAGACATTTACAGGAAGAAAACAAAGGGCTGGCGAGTAAGGGAGATTCAAGCAGTCCATGGATGGTCACCCCAAGGAAGGGCTCTAATGCTGTGTGCCATTCCCCTGAGAGACCTGGGGAACTGGTGCTGGACCAGCAAACCATGGACCTTTCTTAATTATTGTGGTGTGCTGGCCAGAGTCTCCTCAGTCAGTAAAATGCTCCACAGGACAATGCCTGTGGAGAAAGTGTATCAAAAACCACAGGGTTTGAGGAACCAGCCGCTGTTCTTTGCTATATCCCAGAGCTGTGACTCCAACAACTGCTCAAAAGTCTCTCTCGAGCTTGTACCTCATGGCCCCTGTGGTGGTGAAGCTGCTGGAGCACAGATGAGACTTTGCCACTGTTTAAGCCTCATTCTGTGACCTGGGCTTGGCCATTTCCCCCTCTGCTCCCATTTCCCAGAGATCAGAGCCTCTTTTGGGGCAGGTTTGTCCCTCACTGGTGCTGATGGTGATGTTTGGGCTGTTCCCACTGCAGTGCCAAGAGCAACCCCTGGAGTGGCTGCTGCATCCCAGGGTGAAGCACCAGCCCAGCTCCCTGAGCACCTTGCAGGGTTTGCTCAGGTGAGCAGAGACAATTTTCTGTGAGAATCGCTTTGCCAGTCGAGTGCTCTGGCCCGTAACAGCCCATCATTACGGTCTCACCTGTTATTTGTGTGTATAGCAGGTTGCACAATTAAGGGCAGAGATCTGTAATAACAGCCCGAAGTAAGGGGATTGTAACCAGGCTAATAAAATCCATTTCCCTCAGCTGCTCCATTATAGCAGTGCCCCAGACTGAGCTTTTGCTTCACAAAGAAGGAACCACATTAATTTTCACTGTTACTTTAAAACAAGCAGACAAAACCCGGCTTTTTCCAGCCTTCTCCTCCTACTCACTTGTGAGGGTGGGAGGGGGTGGCACAGAGCAGTACAACATTTCAAAAAGTGGGGAAATAAAGAAGAGAGCTAGAAAACTTGAAATCCCTATGAAACATATTTCTCAATGCTCTGCTTTCTTCCCTGTCCATAGCTTAGTAGGTACAGTGTACTCCTGATGAGAATAAATGCAACTTTTCTTTGGTGGGAGAAAGTCAATGGTGGGAGCAGGGAGAATTCAGACATCTAAATTTAGGGAATGAAACAGTGTGCCCCACCCAGGAGCCTCATGTGTAGTTGTACTGATCTTGAGAGATGTGTCTTTCTCCTGTAGCTATGGAAGGAGGCAAAGATTATTGCCTATAACCCCCAAGTGCACAGAGAAGTCCTACTGGAGTTCCCTGTTTAACTTTTCTTTTCCCTGCCTTTTTTCTTCTCTTTCAATCCTTTAAAGTGTGGTCAAAGGGTTGTTTTATTCTCCTCTGGATGGTGTGTTTAATCTCTAATTAGACAGTTTTCTCCTTTCAGCTGCCACAGACCAGGTTACAAATCTCAGATTTGAAATGAGAGCGGTGATAACGGAGGTGGTGCTGTGCCAGAGATTGGGCTTGCTGCCTTTCAGGCTGACTGGAAAAGTCAAAGAGAAAATAAATGTAAACAGCAACATTGTGGTGTCCTTGAGTGGCTGTGTGGAGGAAAGAGCCTTGGCCAGGACCACTGGCTCTGTGGGGTGACAAGGAGAAGCTTTGCTCCGGCAGATCCTTCCCCCTTTGTTCACATTTCATTCACAGCTTCCGAGTGAGATTCCCAAATGCTTCCTAAACCCAAGATATGCTGGTATTTTATGGTCAGTACTGCCTCATACAAGATTGACAGTCGTTTCACTGCTCTGCAATGCTAGCCTCTCTTAAATTGGTGTTGTTATTCCTAAGGGCCAGTCGTGCTTTTTCTATTGTGAAAAAAACCTTGCTAAAGTCAGTGCTTCTAAAATTTCCCAGGCACTTATTAAACGATTCCTGTCAATAATATTTACAGATTTTTAAGATGCAGCAAAAAGTGCTATTTCCTTCCAGCCATATCTGCCTCTCCCACAGCACATGATAAGGAGTCAAGGACAAATAGACACAGAGTCTGAAGACTGGCTGGATCAGTGCATCTGTACTAAGTGTTCCTGCTCCTGCCTGGAAGTGACAGTCCCATTTCATGAATCCGAAGTCCGACACCTCCCATGGGCACTACTTCACTTGTTGTTTCTTTCCTTTTGATTTCTCTTTGAAAATCCCAGTTCGTTTCATGGTCAGAGAACCCCGTCTTTGGTCCCCTCTGTTCATCAGAGCCCTTCCTAACCTGGCATAAGATGAAAGGACTGTATAGATAATTTATGGGAAATCAGTAATTGAATCTTGGCTGTTCTCATAAATCATATCGCCCAGCTATCAAACAGCTGTGGGTAGAGTAACATATTCCAAAACCTGCATAATTGATGACTCCCTTGCAATGGTCCAGCACACATGACTGGCGATTTTTCCTTCCTCTCAACAATGTTTGGAACTTTTCAGTGAGAAAGCTCAGTATCTGAGCAGACCTGCAAAGTGAATGGCCAAATTCGTTAAGGAAGAGATGCTGATAAAAGAAGAATGTAATCCAAATGGATGGGTAAAATGAATCCTTCATGCTTTTTCCTAAAGGGGTTGGGAATGATGAAAGCACCTGAGGAGAGGAGCTTTATCTCTGAGGCTGGTTTATGGGTGGTGTTCATGCAACAGAGACGTGACTCTGAAAATGGGATGTGAGGGAAGCTGGTTACAGATGGGCAAACACGGTGAGCATCACTCACCCTGAGGCTCCTGCTGAAACCCTCCCCTCAGCAAACCCTGAAGGCAGATCCTCACCCACTGTGGGCTGAGGTCAAGTGCCAATGAAGTATTTCAAATTTATTTCATCCAGGCCCTGACTGGGATCTGAATGCTGGTGTCTGCAGAGGCAGCCCATGTGTTTGTCACGTGCTGTTTCCCTCTCCACCCCAGACACTGCAGGAGCCCAGGTGAGCTAAAGAGGCCAGGAAGGATGAGAAAATCCATGACTGAGTGTTCTGCACTGGGGAGACATAGACTTGGACTTTGATAGAATCCCCCTGGCTGTAATCTGGCTGTGAAAGCAGCTACTGACTTCACCTGCTTTGGATTCTGGGGCTCAGCCTGCAGCCCCTGTGGCCACACATGGCCAGGCAGACAGGCTGTTACAGTGAGAGCTTTTCTGCTGTTTTCTAGCAAGGAAAAAAGCATTTTTGTACCCTGGCTAACCCTGACTACACAGCCTAGGGCTGTGTGCTTTATGGCTGAGCCTGTAACAGTGTCTGCAGCTGTCACACAAACCTGCAGGCTGTCTTGTGCACTAGAGCTGCTGTAGAAAATGATGCTCTGTTTTGGCAGAAAAGAGGTCCTGCAAGCCAGGACCAAAGCACATCGAGTGATGTGTGACTTTTCCCATCCATTTAACAAAGGTGTTTGCTGAGGCCTGTTGGAAATGTACGGCAGATTTACAAGATCCAGAGAGACATGGTAATATACTGCTCGTGTGTGCTGCTGCTGCTGCTAACTGGATGTTTGTTTAAGCCCACGGTACTGCTGTTTCAACACAGAGAATCCTGCATAAATTACCCCGTTTTTCCTGAGGGAAAAATGATTTTTCTTTAAGTTTTACAGCTCTTCAGTACTGGAGACCAAGAGACCTGAGGCCAATTTACCTTGCAAAAGCCCTTTCAGGGTGTGCCCTCATTAAAGTTTCAGGGCGCCATTTTGAAGGGACTCTCTTGATCATCCCCTCCTGGTGCTTTTTTTGCTTTGGGGAGTGGAGTGTGAGGCAGAGGGGGAGCAGTGTCCATCTGGGAAAAGGACAAAACTCCATCCCAGTGAATCAAGGCTCTCTCCAGCTGGTTGGTTGTAAATACAACACAGTGGACCTTGGAACTGAATTGCACCATACAGGGACTCTGTAAGCTGAGTTAGGGATACAAACTTCTTCAAAGGCCAGCTTAAAAAAAAAAATTGGCTACTGTTTTCATGAAGTACTGACCAAAAAAGTAGCTCCCAAAGAGATTGAGAGTTGCCCATACTTAGCCATAATTCAGCCTGGAGTGATATGAGGTTCCAGTACGCTGTGGACTCTTGGATCAGGATGCAGGTGCAGCATCTCCTCTGCACCTCTGCCATGGCCCAGGACACCAGAAATGGGTCCTTTCATCTGCTGTTTGGCCATTCTTCTTGTGGGTGCTTTGTTCACTGCCACTGTTAAATAGAAAATCAGACAGGTGCTCTGAGGTTTGGGGATCTGTCCTAAGGTTTAATTGAAAAGATTTTGCTAAATTTGTTTGCCTGTGTTTAAAATGAGAAAAATCCCCTGAAGGGAATAAGACTCTTAAATTCTGCCACTACTGAAGAATTTACGTGCTCTGAATTTTAAGTTCAGGGTTTGGTTGTTTGCTTTAGTTGCAGGGAAGCCATACATAGATTTTCTGTTTCCCTGGCCCATCACAAAGCACTGGTTTCACTGGCCCCCCAAGTGCTGCTGCAGAGCTGCCTCACCATGACTCTGTTCCCAGAGAAGTTTCCATAAATTCACTCCCATCTTTGAGCTTCCCGTGGCTTTCTCTGGGGAGGATCCCTGTGACCTGTCCTCTCAGCAGTGCACAAATGTGGGATGCCAACCTTGACAAAGAGATCACAAAACTTTGTTAAACGAGGTGACTCGACAGAAACAAACGAGGTGGAAAACACCAAGTGACACTCCATGGGCCTCTTGTGTGTCCGTGGGGATTACAGGGGTTTCAGTGCCAGCCTGTAGTGCTCTCCTGAGGAGAGCTGGGGAGGGTTTGAACTGCAGCTACCAAATCATGGTGGGGAGCAGCACATCTCCAGGGAAAGGAGGGAATCCAGAGGTACCCACGGTGAGAAGCAGCAGTGCAAGATGCTCTCCACAGCCACAGCTGTGGTCCAGGTCACCCAGGAGTGATCACTGCAGCTTGCTCCCCTCTGCAGCAGAGCTGAGACTGCAGAGCTCACAGGGATGCTGTGATTGCTCCTGGGTTACCTCTCATATCTCAGTGCCTCCCAGAAAAGTTAGCTTGAGTCTAATGATAGCTTATCTAGTTATTATAATTAGGTATATAATCATTAATAACCTGCCTTAATTACAGGTTTTCTTCTAATGTAAAAGCTTCCAATTAAGGTTCATTACATGGAAAATCTGTGGAGTGTGTTATTTCACTCTTAAGATCATCTAGAACAAAGAGAGGACATGCAGATGCTGAGTTCCTTTTAAGGGCTGTATTTTAATTAATTCCAGCTTCTGAAACAATTAATGGATTTACTCATAGTATCTCAGGAAATTCATGCTCATCTCTAGAGAGACATTGCCATGAGCCCAGGGAAGATAGGCTGCATTTCTTACACATTACTGAGAACCAAAATCTTAAATACAGTGTGGAGCTCATCTTGGGAATTTTGTATTTGTGTCTTTGCCCAAAAAGACTGAAAAGACTTGCCCCAGGGTAAGGAAGGTGAGTCCTGGTACTACCACAAGTAAACATGTCTTAGAATTACCTGGGAGCTTCCTATCCCCCTGGATTCAGCAGGAGGGAGGGTCCTTGGTGTGGTGGCAGAGTGACAAGGATCACATGCCACCACCACACTGCCCTAGGGACAATTCCAGCACTTAGGATGGAGGAGCCGTTTGCTTCCTTCAGCTGACCACAGCCTCCAGCAGGGAAAGCACAGTGGGGTTGATCAGCCTTCCTGAAAGGAGACCTTCCTCACCTGAAGAAGCATCTTGGAATCTTTCCCTCCCCTCTTTGCCTGTAGAGCAGTGGCTGTTTGCAGTTTTGCCGGGGGAAATGTGGCCAGTCCCTCTCCAGTGAGAGGGCAGAGGGGTCTCTCTTGGTCCCCACACTCTGGTGCTGAGCAGATTAGAGTTCTCTGCTGCACCACAGACTTCCTATAATGCCTCATGTAATTATTTAATTTCCCTTTGTGTCTTCTCCCCCTCAATGAAAATTGCTCCTTCTCTCAATAAAGTCTTCAGAGGGCTTCAGACAGCAATGTTTTGCTGATCATCTGCTTTGCTGGGGCTGTGAAGCCAAGTGCTATCCAGATACACATCCAAAGGGAGGAGGCAGACTTGTTTGCCTCTTATAATGAGGAGGGACAGATGCTTCCATTACTTTTAAGGGGAAGGTTTTGTTTTATGTTGCTTTCAGCCTCATTGACAGCAAACTCTTGTGAGAAACTGAATCTATATCCTGGCAGTTTTCCCTTTTCTTGTTGTTGAGTAGATTAACCACAAAGTCTGGAGACTGGTGGATTCTCAGCCAGCCATTGATAATCCCCTAAATAGAGAACATCTGTGGGTGAGGGATGAGGTGGAAGGGTTTCATTACTTCTTTCAAAACCTTTTAATATTTCATATTTTTGTACCATGGCTTGCTGAACCCTATAGGAATCTATAGGAATGCCTACACTTAGTCGCTTGGAGCTTAATGCTTTGCACTAACATTCCTCCTCATTAGGAGGTTGGTAAAAGCTTGGCTCTTGCATTTTCTGTTGTCTGCTGTGGAGCAAAATGCAGTAGTCCATGGCCCTTTGCTTGACCTTGTGTCAAATTAGGAGAAGAGATGAAAGGCTGATGCAGCTCCTCCTGAGCAAGGATGAGATTTAGCCTCACACTCTCAAGACAAGGACCGGATCAGCATTCTCCACAGAGCCCTGTAATATTTGTGTGTGGGTGGAGGTGGCTGTTCTGGACCCAGATGGGGTTCAGAGAATGGTTCCAGGACCAGATCCGAGGCTGGATTTAGGGTTTTAATAGAAACTATGAAGGTGCTGCTCTGCTGTGAGTGAGCTGGAAAGTCTGACGATGCTTTGAGATCTGTTTCCAGCCTAGGAAATACCTGGAAATCGTGCTCCAAAGAGCTACACTAAATGATGTAAATCCTAGATGACTAGAAAGCCAAAGGATCGGGCAAAACCCCAGTGCCCTTACAAGCAGGGTTTGCCGAGTTCTTGGTGGCAACAGCTGCCTCCGGGCTGATGCTGAGTCGCAGTAGCCGGGTGCTGCAGATGGGGACGGGGCAGCGGCGCACGGGAAGGTGCCGAGGGGTGGGATGTGCCCGAGGGATGGGATGTGCTGTAGGAGCAGTGCTGAGCAGCGCCACGGCGTTTTCTGTCGTGTCCCAGGGCAGCGGGGGACAAGGCAGAGAGGGGAGCGTGCGGGGGGACCCGGGGGATTGGCCACAGCGCTTTGTGGAGTCCTGCAGGACACGGACCAAACATCTGCAGTGCCACAGTGTCCTTGGGCGGCTGTGCCACTGCCGTTCTCTTCTGCAACCAATGCAAGCACCCCTTTCCTCCTAAAGCTGGAAGGAAGCCCTGAGCAAAGCTTCAGCTCTCTGGGGAGCCGCATCCTCCCCAAGCAGCAGTGCAGTCAGGTGCTGAAGTATTGTAAAGCCAGACAAAGAACAGATTGTTTCCCTTATTAACCTACTTTTCCCCAATTTTGTGCTGTGCAGTGATCCTCCTCTCAGTCTGCAGGAAGCCTCATCCATTGGGAGTATTCTGCTGTGGCATCTGTATGATGTTCTCCAGGGGCTGTAGCTTAACCTCCAGTCCCAACTCACCCGATTTTCCACCACACTTAAAACCAGGGTTAAACTGCTCTACCTTTACTCCAAACTAAGCCTTTCTGCACTTCAACCAGTCTGGTGCTCTCTTGCACTCAGTTTCTGCTATACAGGTCTTGGTGACTCAAGAAGCTCAATTTAAACTGTGCTACAAAAAACGTAACAAATGCAGATCTCTGGTCTCTGAGCTGTTCTCCAAACTTCTGCTCTTTTTACAGCCTCATTTGCTCCTCTCCTGGCTCCACCAGGTTCCCTGCTCCTCTCTCCAGGTCTCTACTTCTGCCTCTTGCAGGGATTCCTTATTCTGTCAGATCATAAACCCACAAAACCCACTTGGAGGCCTTCCAGCTTCTGTTTCCTTGCTTCTTTTCTTCCATGTCGGTTTTTCTGAAAAACAAAAGGGAAAGAGATTAAAACCATTAAGGAAGTCTCTCTGGGTGTAGACCAGCATTTTCAAAAGCACCTCTAGCCATGAGACACCTGCATCTTGTGGGTTCAATAGAGCATTTTCCACCCGGTTCTCTCCATCACCTGTGGAAAAGCATTACATGTTCAACTCCCAGGCAGGAATTCTTCAGTCAGTGACCCAGGGAATAGAGCAGTGCTTGAGCAGGGAGTGAGCTGGCTTCCAGCAAAAACAAGGAGCCTGCATATTGCCTTAATGGCATGTCAGGGTTATTTTGTCACAAGTCTTTTCCCATCCCATTGCAATGCAGAACTCTGTAGCTACATCACAGGGCAAGCAGCAGTTCATGTTCATCTGTATCTGTTTCCACGTCTGCTCTCCTCTAAAATGATCCAGGATTTAATTGTAGTGAGGAGAGCAGATTTGCTGCCAAGATGGCTGGAGGAAACGCTGGAGAGGGTGGCTCTGGCTGGGATCTCTTCTCAGGACAATTTGTCTGTGCCATGGGGAGAGCTGCAGGTGATGGACGAGAAATGAGCTGGCAGAGGTTGAGTTCTCTCCCTTCTCTCATCTCTTCTAGTCCATTAATTTATTAAAGACATCCATCTATGCTCAGACTTGGTGGTAAAATAAGAGCAGAGCTTTGTCTCACCGTGTGCAGCTGTGCTTTGTGTGATGTTGACTTTATTCCCCCACATACATCCTACTGTGAGGTGAACTGGGAGCATTTTTAACTTGAATCAAAGAACAAGGTGTTGTTTGGAGGTCTGTGGAGAGAAGGCAGCTGTGGTTTGCAGGCTCTGCTGTCCATGAAGCACTCTGGTGGACTGAGGGTGTGGTGATTCCCCAGGAGAACTGGCAGAATAATAATAAGTAGATGCTCTCTGAAGGAATTTGGAAGACAGCAAATGCCAGACGTGAGCTCCAAGTGGAATTTTCTTGCAGTCTGGAGTCAGATGAGTCCACTGTTTGAGGAGTGTTGATGTAACTGTGTGCAGATAAAATTAATGTTATTTTATAGTTCATTTCATTGAGTTACTTGCTTTGGCTATTCCACCCACTCTGAGTATTATGGTATTGCCTAGAGAACACCACAGCAGATTCTTTTCTGTCACTGTCTTGTATTTTCTCTGCCAATGGTATCTCTCTGTACTGGACTCCTGCATACCCATGATTTCAGCTTCCTTGGTTCCAGTTTCGCACTCCTGTGCCCATGAAGACAGCACTAATATTCACTCATATTTTTCACAATATACCACAGGAAGGGGGCCTCAGCTTTAGATCTGGTGGTACATATTTATGTTCTGCAAAAATGTCTTGCTATAGGATACCCAATCCAAGTTGAATTGTGAGTCTCCTCTTCCCTACTCAGGAAATTACCATCTGCAAGGGCACCCTGTCAAAAGGAGGGAGAGAGTTTACAGTGATATGCAAGTTACATTTAAGAAGAACTGAAAATCTCAGCCAGCATAAGGCAAACTCCAGAGTAAGCTGTCAGAACAGAGCAACCTTTAATATTCATGTATCTATTCAGGATGCGTCGCTGCATAATGTCTATTGCAGTCATCAGATACACATGTTTAGCACCTAGAAACAGTAAAATCACTTGTTAAAGCTAAAATGGAAATTATGGGATTGATTTACCTGTGCACTTCTAGTTGCTTTATGCCAGACTGGTGATATGAAGAAGGCATAAACCTCATATAACTGGCTGGGTAAATTAGATTAATGTCTTGTTCTCCTTTTTGGAAAGGTCTAAATCAGACAAAATGCACCCTGAGCCTGTACAAATTCCTTTTCTTGTACGCCTCTTGCAGCCTTCCCCTGCCACAGTTTTTATGATCTTTCTGGTTTTAAAAAGCATCTTTCAGCAGAGGTTTGTGTCCCTTTGCTGAAGGAAAGCTGCTGGAAGGTGAATGCTGTGAGAACTCCTCCCTCACACACAGAGCACACATTGCAGGCCCAGCTTTTGCACTCTTGGGGGCAAGGCTGAGAGGCCTGTGAACACAATGTTTTATGGGTTTTCCTTTCATTCCTGCTCTCCATTCACTGTTGCATGGATTCTGTGGGAGCACAGGGCTCCCAAAAGCAGCAGTCTGCTCTGCTCTAGCAACACCATTCCCTCCTTCCTCCTCTGCAAAGGCAGCAGAACACATGAAGCAATTTTGGCAGCAAACCCATGGGCTTACAGTTGGGTGTGGTGTTGCATTCTCAGGTAGGGAATTGATGCTCTGTTTGTTTTATGTGGCTCTCTATGTAGAACTGTGCTTTGGTCCATAGATAAAAATACGTCTCCTCGTGTATATTTTCATCTCTAAGTGCTGTTTCTGAGGAGGCAAAGATGGAGTTTCTGCAATCACAGTGATTGCACTTGGCTCCTCTTCATTACAGTCCATTGAATGGTTTCTTAGATTTCTCTTTTTCTAACATTACTCACATTCTCATTCTGTGGAAAAAAAAGTCTTCAGTTTTAAGAGATTTTTCCCAACAGAAAATAGTTCAGGTCACATCTTGGAATCCTCAGCATGATGTTGCCTTTATAAAACCTCAGTATTTGTTTGATTAGATGGCTCATGTAGAGCCAGTTTACTAATTTACCTGAAACTCACATTGGCAGTCCTATAAGCAGGGAATTTATCCAGTCTCTGATGATATAAGGGACAGGAAAACTGGGGGCTGAAGATGAATCCATTATAAGGAGAGTCAGCTTGGAACAGAGGTGTGTCAAATGCACAAGGCAGATTGTGCTGCTGTTGGAGAAGCTGGGAGAGGTCCATGTCCAGCTGTGGGTGCTCCTGACCCTGGGTCCAACCAGCCAGTCCATCTCTCCCTCTCCCTGTTCCTCATCATGCTCATTCCCTCATAAAACCAGCAAGTGCTGGTACCAAAACCACTCAGACTTTTCTTTCACCACCATGTGCTTGGAAGCCATGGACCATGCACCCAAAATCTAGTTGGAAAAACATCAGGCATGTGCTTTACTGGCTCTCTGAGTTGTGGTGGAAACATCTCTGGGTTGCATCCAGCTGTGCAATTAGTGAATAAGCAGGAGTGTGAATTCCCAAGAACATTTATAGCTGATGGGCCTCTTTTGCTGGCACCAGTTGTGCCCTGAAGCATTTGTTAAATTTAGTTGGATCAGAGGATCTGAGCAAGTGCATTGTGGGAGGGAGAAAATCAATGGGCATGCTCCCACTCCAACATGATTCTTCTGGATGTGATCCTTCTGGGTGGAGATACAGGGGCTTTTTGGCTGGCAGCTTGAGAAGAAAGGTTTGAGCTGGAATTGGATGATTATATTAAGTGAGATGATCATGTCTTCTAGGGCTCAGCATAAGTCCCAGATGATTCTGGCCATCATCATTATGTGAATTCATACACTGAATATTGAAGTAAAGTACTGAAGTGGCTCATCAATGGGAGGAGATGTCATTTGGTGCCATTCAAGGCTGGACTGTTGGAGCTCAGGATCCAGGAATGCAGTCTTGGCTTGCACACCGCACTTGCAGGGACCACAGAGGGTGCCGTGCTCTCATTTCCTGGGAGGCGAAGTCTTTTGAGAAATCTGACCTCACTTCTCTCCTTTCTGCAGCATCCTGAGAAAATTAACAAGGCTTAACAGCCATAATACTCTCATTTTAGCTGCAATCACAAATCAGAAGGTGCTCATCTTCATAGTGTTTTGGTCTTTACTAGAACTGCGTCAGGGGCTGACTTCTGGTTGGGTGCTCTCTGGTCAGAGCAGGTGGGGCTGAAGGCAGGAATTTCAGAGGGCTTGAAGCCCCAGCAGTGCCCTTGAGACAGCATTTTAAGTAGCATAATTTAATTAAAATTTAATAAGCCATCAGAACTTGTGCACAGCTTTGTTCTGGCATTTTTAAACAACAAGTTAATATCCTTATTGTAGAATTTTATCTTTTAATGCAATTTGCATTAAGTTTATACAGTTTTGAGTCAAATTCTGCACATTAATGTCAGCCAGCTTTGGTCATGGAGGGTCAGGGGGATTGCAGGAGCACTCAGATGTGTGTCTGTCTACTTGAACCAAGCATTAAATCTTTCACTGGCTTGTCCATCTTTAGATGCACTGAAGAGAATGCAGAAGACATGCTGACATACCTTGCTCATGTTTGAAATTGAAAAGCAAAATCCTGGTCCCAATTAATTTAATTTCAAAATTCCCAGCAACTTCAACAGAGCCAGGCTTTCACTGAGAAAATTAATTTCATTTTGTGTGTGTGTCTCCAAACCTTTCCATCCACTGCACCTGAACAAAAGCCAGTATGGAAAAGCCAATATTGACAAAAAGATCCAAGCATGACTGTCTTGGGTCATTTCACTTCTTGGCCTCTTCAGCTTCCCGTGGCCCTGAGGATAAACAGGATCACTCATCGATGGAGGCACCATTGGTGTGCTTCAGCTGGTTGTGGCTACTGGCCAATGGTTTTGGCTTGTACAGCAGCACTTGCACTTTCAAGTCCATCTGAGTGACACACTTGGTTGATTCTCAGGGCTCCTGCCAGCAGCAGGGTGTGGTAGGTGAGTTGTCTTTGCTGTCAATCGAACTGGGCAGGATGCTCAGAGGGGAGTGTCTGGCTTTCACATGGAGAGATCTTTAGGGAAATCAGCTCCCATGCAAAAAGCCTCGGGAAGGCACCTATTTAGTGTAGCTTTGAGGAACTGAGGGAAAGCAGTTTGAAAGAGACAAGAGGGAGAGGAAAGGTTGAGTAGAGTAGTTGTGTACAAAGTTTGCTTATAAACTTCCTAGACTTGGAGGACCTTTTGTTGTTACCACAGATGTAATTTCCAAGCCTTTGGCCAAAAACTCCAGCAGATACAGAACTGCCACACACTTGCCTGAAGAAAATACGACATCAGAGTTGGAAAGTTGAGCAGGTTTGCCCCCATCCTTGCTGAAAAACTTTGCCATTAGTTTGCTGGAGAGATGCAAGTGGATGCTAAATACCCCATGGAGGCTTAGTGAGGGAATGCCAAGGTTTCCAGTAGCTCAGTGGCCATGGGAGTCCTGCAGAGCCCACAGGATTTGCAGCAGATTGGTCAGAAGAGAGGCTGCTGTTCACTGAAAAGTATTTCCAAAATGCTTCCTGATACTATGACAATTAGTAACAAGCTTGTGAAGTCTATTCTGCTGAAAAGTGCAGACCAAAAGGAGGTTTCCTTTTCCTCATTCTTCAGTAATTTTTCCCCTCCCTTTCTGTTTCTGCATCTCTTTTTTTTTCCTGATGGATGTCCCTCAGGGGAAATGTCCTTCTGAGCAAGAACAAAAGACTGGGTGGAATATGAATTTTTGTTATTAGGATCATAAAACCTTTTTCTCTTATAATTTTCCTCCCTTCTCTATAGTTTCATGTCCTTTGTTTCCCTGTGTGACCCTTCCTCAGAGAGAACCATGAGGCCTTTACATCTTTTTCTCCTTTCATTC
The DNA here is from genome assembly GCA_013397815.1 of Aleadryas rufinucha. Taxonomy (NCBI): domain Eukaryota; kingdom Metazoa; phylum Chordata; class Aves; order Passeriformes; genus Aleadryas; species Aleadryas rufinucha. The sequence goes on along the minus strand of VZTH01016797.1, from coordinate 735,419 downwards.
CATGCAAAATCCTGTTCAGAGTTCTTCAGTGCCTGCCTGGAGGTGAAGGAAAATGGGGTGAGTTTGAGGAAATTCTTTCATGTCCCACTGAAAATCCTTGGAATGGATTTTTACTTTTGGTGGGCATCCCAGAGGATTACACTTCACAATTATCAGGGAGTTTTGATATCTGAATAAGCCAATGAAAACCCAGTATCAGAGCTCCTGGGGTATTTCCAGCTCCATCTATCAGGACCAGGACACGACTCAAAGTAAAACTCAGAGGAGGCTCAGTCTTGATGGTCTGCAAGGGGCTGATCCTGGTAGATGGACGAGTCCCTGTGATCACTCAAATTGGTTAAATATTCCTGTGCTTACGTGATCTGATGGATGGGAGTCAGAGAGCTCCATTCCTTACAGCCTTTGGCACTCCCAGTTTAAATAATACGCAGCAGAGAACTTGTTTGGGTTGGCAGGACAAGGATGCTTGGGAGAGGAAGAAATTGTTTCTGTGGTTCCAGTGAGACTTCCTAGCTGTTATTGTGCAGGAGCAGAGATCTCTGACTTGCTGCGGGTGCAAGCTTTCAGTCATGATTTATCCACCAATAGTCACATCGCCCTTGTGATTATTTGTGCCTGATGTGGTTCACAAACTGCTTACAGTTTTGGTGCTTGAGTCTGCCTCATTGTCTACTTAGTGCTGAAAATGTTGGGCTGTGTTCCTGGCCTCGGCTCGCACAGCTCTGCCTCTGTTCCCTAATTGAATGCAGACAGCTCTTGAAATAAAATTTCCGCTGCAAATGTTTCTGCTGACAAGTTCAGAAAGAGCTGTCTGGGAGCTCGCTTTGCTCCCTGTCTGAGAGGTGTCTGTCCCAAAATCATGCCTGCCTATATATTTCCTGACTTAGAGAACCCTTAAATATGACAGGACACAAAGAGCATTTTAATGATTTCCTAAGAAAAAAATGAAAGAAAACAAAGAAAAAGCATTGTCTGCCATGTTTTACATGCTTTAGGAAAAAAGCTGCAGACAGTTTGATGCTGCTGTTTCTCTTCATGTTATACAGATACTTTTCACCTATGTGAGTGCTGAGTTTTGGTCTCAAGCAGTTTTTTTTTTCACCAGCCTTAACTCATCTTAAAAAAAAGAAAGAAGAAAAGAAGAAAAAGGGTGTCTCTGTGTGTGNCGGGTGCAAGCTTTCAGTCATGATTTATCCACCAATAGTCACATCGCCCTTGTGATTATTTGTGCCTGATGTGGTTCACAAACTGCTTACAGTTTTGGTGCTTGAGTCTGCCTCATTGTCTACTTAGTGCTGAAAATGTTGGGCTGTGTTCCTGGCCTCGGCTCGCACAGCTCTGCCTCTGTTCCCTAATTGAATGCAGACAGCTCTTGAAATAAAATTTCCGCTGCAAATGTTTCTGCTGACAAGTTCAGAAAGAGCTGTCTGGGAGCTCGCTTTGCTCCCTGTCTGAGAGGTGTCTGTCCCAAAATCATGCCTGCCTATATATTTCCTGACTTAGAGAACCCTTAAATATGACAGGACACAAAGAGCATTTTAATGATTTCCTAAGAAAAAAATGAAAGAAAACAAAGAAAAAGCATTGTCTGCCATGTTTTACATGCTTTAGGAAAAAAGCTGCAGACAGTTTGATGCTGCTGTTTCTCTTCATGTTATACAGATACTTTTCACCTATGTGAGTGCTGAGTTTTGGTCTCAAGCATTTTTTTTTCACCAGCCTTAACTCATCTTAAAAAAAAGAAAGAAGAAAAGAAGAAAAGGGGTGTCTCTGTGTGTGTTCCTAATAGAGACCTCTTACCTGTCCTTAATGCCTGAGTCCTCAGGAATGTTCCCCTATTTTTTGGTGTGATTTTTGAAGGACTGCACTTGTTCCTTCCCACAGCTAGGGAAAATCAAATCTGATGATTAGTGCTTTGATTCTTCTGGCCGGTTTATATTGCTGCCTTACAACAGGCAATCCTTAACCAGGTGCTTATTTTGTGCTATATATGTGACTTAATTCCTCTGTGCTATCCAAAGAAATCAAATTCTCTTTTTTGCTTTGTATTGTATTTTTCTAATGCAGAACAATTTACTCCAGAGGATTTACAGTGAGTCGCTATATCTAGGTGTGCAGGAGCTTGGTAGAGGCGAGATAAGTCAAAGTACAAAAGCTTTATGCTTGTATTTCAAAGCTGAAGGAAGAGACAAGGTGCATGGACTGGGCTGCAAATTGCAGACAGAAATAATTTTGCAATATTTCAGACTCAGTCACAAGAGGAGGCAATGGAAGAATCTATTTCTCCAGTGAAGCAGAAGTCTTCTGCTTGTATTTATCAACATTTAAAACACATCTCTAACTGTAATTTCTAGCGTGCCAAATGAAATTCCTACCAATCACTCACTTTGCTGCTATTAGTGCTGTTAATAATGTAATTTATTCAGCTGAAGGGCTCCTACAGAAATATATAAGAGGGGAGAAATAAAAACTGTGTCCTGGAATGATACAAACAGTAAAAATTGGCTGATTGCATGGGAGCCTTGCTGGACTGGTGGATCCGGTGAGCCTTGCAGGATTTTTTCAGGCAGTCTTGGCATGCTCAGAACTGAGCTGGTGATTCAGAGACATGTTAACCGAAAGGCTGAGGAGGTCCCCTGTGAGAGGGACACAGCCCATGCTGGTGGGTGATAGCTCTCCAGTCCTCTGCTCCAGGGACCCTTAATTGCCATCTTCGCTGCAGCCACGCGATCGTGCCCACTGATGATATAAGGGACGAGGCCAGGCGTGATCCGCAGGCTGAACGTCACAGGAGCACTGATGAGTTTGTATAATCCTGACTGATCCAAGCAGCTCAGGAAATTACATTGGATTATTTGTACACAATAGGAAGGACCTCAGAAGGTTTAGGGCCAAATGATTCTTTACATTTGAGTTGATGCAAAGCTGGGCATCAACTCTTCCCCTGTCTTCTTTTCTCGTAGCAAAGTGTGAGGCTCATTACAGTGACAGGTTCATTTTGTACTTCAGGGCTCTTGAACATTTGGCCCTCAGCATATGTCCCAATTATTTATCACTGCTGCTAACAGCTGCTCTTTTGTCCTTGATGTTTATTTAAAATGTGTTCTTCAGCCCCTGGAATAGCTCTCTTGGGACTGCCTGTAGGGAGGCACGTGAGCTATGTTGCAGCCCACAGGTTTTGTCTGAGTTCTGGAGCAGCCAGGCTGGGAGAGCTGAATGGGAGGGAAATTTGCAGCTTTAAGGACCTCTATACATGGGCACTTATTGGAAGAAAATCAGCATTTTATGTGTCCTGTGGTTCATCTATCACTAGTAATTCATTTTACAATGCATTAACTGACCCAAGCCTATTCCTGTTGTGCAATAGACAATCCTTCTTTCTTGCCTTCACTTCCCTACAGTGTGTCAAGGACCTTAACTTGTTCTTATTGGATTTATATTTTCTCTTGTTTAGAAATGGAGTGTTTAAGGGCTAGTTTTCACAGCAGCAGAGCATATGCAGCAATAAACATCATCTCCAGTTGATTAAGCACCATAGCTGAGTTGTTCAGCTTCCACAGAAGCTGTTTATTGTAAGTATCCTCCAACTCTGAGGACATCATTTTAATTATATTGCATGAGAAGGAGCAAAAACAATAAACCAGAACATCAGAAAAAATTAAAAGATATAATTTTCCTTCCCTGAGAGGAAGATTTCAGTGAAGGTCAGAGTAGATTGGAGATGTTTGTACAGCTGGGAAGAGTTCTTGAAAGGCCATTCCCCAGTACTTATTTTTTTTACAGAGGCTGCAGAAGACATTAAGGATAGGGCAGGCCATTTCAACTGATCTTCTGAGGCCAGACTGTGAAGTTGTTGTGAATCATGCTGGTGATTTCAGAGAAATGTATTGCACAAGCTCACTATTTGTCAGGGCAAATAATGTGTTTCCAGCTTGACCAGTGGAGTCTGGCCTTGACAGGGTGACAGTAATGGGAGCAGCTTGCTTAGGCTTCCTTGCTATCTGTGCTGAAAGATGTGAGAACATTCATTTCTATTACTGCCACTCTGAATCTTCTCTGGTTCCAGATACCAGCTTGGACATTTGTCTATCCTACCATTTGTTTGAGAGAGGCAGTGAAGAACTGTAATAATAATAATAAAAAAAAAAAGGTTTAGCAGGACAGGCATGGGAGGACAATGTCAAAATGAGACTTCTCAAGCACATCAATCTCTTATTTCAGGCCCATCCCTTACCTTTCTGAGCTGCCAGGTACCCCCAGCACTGTGAGCAGCTGTGGCTGTTGTGGCTGAGTGAGGTTGGGCTTGGCTCAGTATCTTCGCTTGCCTGGTGCTGAGGGGACCAGCTGTGCCACCTCAGAGGGCAACCTTGTTCTTGTCCTGAGCCTTGTAATTATCTCCTCTTTCGTAAAGCGGTTTAACTGCCAATTAAACCCTGCTTTAAGTTAAGCAGTGCCAGTCCAAGGCTGGCTGATCCTCTAATAACCCACAGCAGAGAGGGTTGTGGCAGTTTCTGCTGTGGGAGTCTGACCTTCGGCCAGGCTTGTCAGGTTATTTGTGCCAGGTTTGTTGAACGGTTTGTGAACTTTCCAGTAAATCTAGTTCTGAACAAATCTGGGCTGTGTTGGCCAGGTAAAACATTGGCTTCACACACTGCAATTCCTGCCTCTTTCCTGCCTGCACAGTGTGCTCTGAACCAAATAAACCCTTACAATTTTCACAGGGATTTCAAAGGTTACTGGTGCTGCAGCCCTACAGGGCTGGAGTGAGGTGAAAAAATGGATCCAGTTTGGCATCATCTTCTCCTGAACAGAGATTTTTGCCCTGCTCTAGCATGAATGACTGTGAGGAACATAAGGCAGGAAATGGGGCAGGATCTGTCAAGAAATGTCACCCAGTGGTGCCTGGTCCTGTGACCAGGCTATGAGAAACACCTTCCTTGTCCTCCCCACACCTCCCCATTGCATTTTAATTGACACCTTCCTTACCCGCTTTTATTCAAAAGCACTGCCTGCAAACACACTCAAACATACGCCACTACTGTCTTTTCAGTGCCCTTTAAAAATCCCCTTTATTGCAAATCTTGTTCACTACAAAGCTGCTGGAGGCCTGTGAATTTGCCTCTCCTGAGACAGAGTATTACTGAATTGAGAATCCAATATTTTTTGGAGGACTGTGATCATCTCTTCTGGTTTAGGCCCCACAGAGAAAGAGCCTGCTCTGTGATCGTAAACAATACAAACAAAAACAGCCTGCAGTCACATTACTTAATGCCAGCAATTTTTGCTACTTCTATAAATCTGTCTTCTACCAGCAGCTAAATGACGCTGATGTTGACAACATTATTTACTCCTTGATGTTTGAAGAGTTGCTCTTTCTCCAGCCACTGGTGCAAGCATTTTGAGAATGGAGCGCTACCTTGGAGAGAGGCACAAAGGAAATGGTGCCTCTCCAAGTAACACATGGCTCAGTTGTGGCTTTTTGCCGAGGTGTGAAGACCCTTCAGAAGGACACAGCTTGCTGTTCATATTCCCACCCCAAATACTGCCATTTGTTTGTGGGAACTGCAGGAAGAACTGGAAGAGCTTCTAAACTCATCACCAAATGCATTGAACAAGGTGATGTTCACTAAAACTGGCCATAATCCTGATACTTGTGGATTTACTGCTCACCGTCCTCCACTAGAAGTGCCCATCACTCCTGACTGCTCCTTTCACACCTTTGCCACCAGGTTGTCCCTCTGATTTGCTAGAGCTGGTTCTCAGTTTTTGATTTGTCTAAAGAACATCAGGTAGGCTGGGAAATTGCTGTATTCAGAATAGTTGTGGGAAAACACCTTGCAGTGAAAACAAAAGAAAGTTTGTGGTCTCTGAAGATTCCTTATTATTTTTCCTCTAATGTGGAGAAAAGCAGCAAAGCAGCAGCTGTCTCTGCAGAAACACTAAAGCAAAAAGCAATAACCAGGAGGAAGCTGCACTTTGAGACATCACCATCTTCTCGGAGATGTTTTGTGGCCCAGATGACTCCACTCCACCCAGAAAACAGGAAGGCAACAAAACCTATAATGCAGAGAGTGTGGGAATCACATATTTTAAGGCTAGAAGGTGATCAGGAATCATTTCATCTCAATTCTTTCATCTTGTCAGCTTACAGTGCAGACTTGCACTCCATTACATCTGCACAAGACCCTTAACCTTTGTGTGATCATCCTACCTTGCTTTAAAGACTTTGAGTGAAAGACACCTCCACAAAGCTGTAGACAAATGATTTCAGTGGGTAATTGCTCTTATAAAAAGCAGATCTGATGTTTGTTGTATGCACTCCTTTACCTTTTTTATTCTGTCTTTGAATATTTCTAGCCTTGGGCAGTGACCTCCTTTCAAGTTATTGTTTGACTCTTGTCATTTTTTTTCTTCATTTCAAATGTGTGAATTAGTCCTGATATAGAATATATTAATTAAAAGAGTTTAGAACAAAGTTAGTGTTTTCTAGGTAAAAAAAATTGCTGTAACTATTTTTTTCTAACAAGTTCTTCCTTCTCTTAATTTAAATAATGCCATGTGTACAGCCGGGGCCGTTGTACTCTTTCCCAGTATTTCCTGATGAAAACTGCTGGCCACAAAACACTTCACTAAGCTGGTTTGACTTGATCCATATGGCCATTCCTGGTATGATAAAAGTATAAATTTATAGTTTCTCCTTTCCCTGGTAATTTTCCCTCAGTTAAGAAAAATTCTTTTTATCTTTCTCTAGAGCTAGAGGTGCTCTGGAGACATGTAGGAACAATGAAATCCTCATCCTCAACTGTTTGGATGCATTTTCAGGCTGTATGAATCTTTCTGATGGTCTTCTACCTGTCATATTTTTGTCAAATTTAATGCAAAAATTCTGTAGGAATTTTTACATTCACACAATGAAACACCTTTTTTTGCTACTATTTATCACAATTTCATCATGTGATCTAAAGTCTCTTATAAATGTTGCAGGAATCTGCTGAACTTGTGATATTTTTGTCTGCATTGCTTTCTTGTTCCTTTTTGCAGCAAGTTCAGTGAAAATTTACTCATGTTCCTCATCGCAGCTACACTGCTTTTGGTGTGTGCCACTGCCAAGAACAAAGCTGTAGCACTTAATAACAGAATTTTGTCATACTCTTTATCTCTGGAAGCTACTCCAGTTTATCATTTTAATAGCAAATGGAGTGTTTTACACAGTTGCCTGATAAAAGTTTCCACAAGCATCTCTTTAGGGTTTTATTCTTCTCTTTTCCTCTCTCTTCAGCCAGAGCTTTCAGGGACGCTGACTTCCCCCACATCTTTTTAAGGCCAAGGTCAAGCCTAGTGAAAGCTGCTGTGGGACACCTCAGGTGTCAGACGTATGACAGAGCTTTGAGACAAAGCAATAAAGCAGAGTACAAAGGGTCCACAACGAACTAACAATGTCATGGTGATGAAGAAACAAAAGATGATGGGCTCTGGTGAAAAAATCCACTGCCAGTGTGCATTGCAGTCCAGGCTCCAGCCAGCTGGAATGGAGAAGAGAATGAAGGTTGTTTCTGTCTTATTTTACCATCCTTATTTCTGTTTCATAGAGTGAAAAACTTAATCAGCTGTGATTTATGTCTGTTCTTCACCCAGACAGGTTTCAAAAACCAAGGAAAACCCCATTTAAGTGGATGTATAGAGAGGCAGCTCAGCAGTTAGCAGTAAACAAATTACCGAGAGTTCACATTTAGAGTGCTCACCTATCCTGTGTTGTGGAGGACGTCCTTTAGCTGGTATTTCATGTCCCTTATACAGTAATAAATGGTTAAATACATTTCTGATAAGGTGCAAAGTGTTGTTCCAATCTGTAATAGGAAAACAGCCACGTCAGGGGTTCTAAGGAGCGTGAGACATCCTGAAGTGAAGCCTGGCAAATCAGTTTTGGGGTTGTGTTCCTGGGGAGGAAATTGTTGAGATTACTTCTGAAACAGGGATGGTGGCTGTGCTGGTGAGCATTAACCTGCAGTGGGGGAGATGAAATAAGAGATGATTGATGGGCTAAAGGGAAATGCAATTTTGCATGAGAAAAGGTCTGCAGTGCATACAGGAATTTAGGGGCAGTGTAGTACCTGGCTTGGAAAATTGTCCATAGTTAATAAGGTGTGGATTTTTTGAGCTGAGATTTGCTTTGGTTTAGAACTTTCCCTTATTTCAAATCCAAGGTGTGGGAATTCATGCTAAGTAGGGAAAGGATTAGATGCATGAATCATGCAAACTTGGACAACATCAACCTCCATGATGTTGTGAAGCTCTCAGGCCATGGGCAACCACAGCCTAAAGTTGCTGTCATTGACTTGCAGAGTTCAACTTGCTAAAGGCCATGTCCTAGACATATGGGTCCAACCTTGTCCTGGGAATCTGAGCTTCCAAGCATGGGCCACAGCTGAGTGATACAAGTGTTTCCTACAGTCTGGTACAGAATGAAAAAGAGAGCAAGAACTTGTTGCCTTACAGTGTAAAAAATGCATTGAATATTAGTAATGAATGAATGGATGAAGGGTTTCCATCAATAAAATCTACCGAGATGAAAACATCAGCACTTATTTCTCAGGTTTTGTGAAGGGTGTGTGTTCAGATGAGTCTGAAATGCTTCTAATTAATGTTATCAAAAGTGTGACATTTAATTAACTCAGTAACACATTCAGCCTAATGATAACACATTTTGATTCACCACAGGCAGCAATGAGCTCTCCTGAGCAACTCCAAAGGTGGGGAGGATTGGGGAAAGGAGGAGACCAGGAGTGCACACAGATACACTTTTTGCTGCAGAAAGGCAGAGTGGCAAGAGAGCTGATTATGTTGTCAATCCCCATCTCACATCTGAGAGACTTTATGAGCTCAGAATATCTGCTATCAGATATTTACAACAATAATCTATTTTCCCAGGTTTAATTATTGTAAAACTCATCAGCCAGTGGAAGGAATAACAACAGGATGCATTAGTTTCATATTCTTGAGTCAGATCTGGTCAATGAAACGGTGCCTTTCTGACATTGAAACCTATTGCAAACATTTTCTAAAACTGAATCAGCAAACAAATTTTCTTTTTTTTAATTTGAAATGGAAATTTCTGCTGTGTCATTCAGCTAATCAATAAGGAGTTATTCAGAAGAAGCAATGCAAGTGGGAGGGAGAAAGAACCCCACGTCTGCTGTGTTGTTACTGCTGGTTTTGCTAAATGTGTAACTGATTAGTCAGGTATCAGCATGAAATTTCCTTCTCCACAATATTTATGTAAATTTAAATGCCTTTCAGAGACATCTTATTCAGTTTAAATAAATAAATAAAAAGAACTAAGATGAATGGGGACTATGCTTAAGCATCCTGTAGGTATTTGATCACAGGGGATGCTTCTGCATCTCAGAACTACAATGAAAATATGCCATTGGCCCTTTAACCTTTGTAGGACTGATTCTCCCACCCTCAATCTATGACATGAGTTCTTAAGTGCTCTCAGAAATAGCAACAATAATTTGTTCTGTGTGCAACCTGCCCAGCTGGATGAGGTAAAGAAGCTCACGAGTGAAAGTGAAGTTTTCTGAAGGTGTTTTCGATGACTCATTCTTCATCGCCGGAAAGCTACAGGCAGGAATGAAGCTGGGAAGATGGGACAGGAGAAATTATCCAAGAGACTCAAGGACAGAGCTGGGGGAGATGCAGCAGAGCAGAGAAAAGATCAGTAGAAGGAGTATGGCAAGCCACAAGTTCACCGATGTTGTGCCTATCAGGTGTGTTTGGTGGCAACTCAATAATCCATGCCCTTGGAGATTCAAGTCTGCAACTTTTCCCTGACTAAAACTCAGCCTCCGTGAGTTTCTGTTGGTATCAGTTAGGAGTGGCTTCAGATTTAAGGCGGGACATCAGGCTGTCAGTCAGGCCAGAGCTGTTCCCATCTCATAAATGTGTGCTGAGGGTTTGAGGGTGAACGGGGTGAGGAGGACAAGGCTGGGTCCCACCACAGGAGCTGACCCCGGCAGCTGTTCCAAGCCATGGGCTGCATCATGGGAGGTGGACAGTGACTTATTACTCCTTCCAGGAATTTTATTTGCATAGTAACAGGCAGAGGAGGACCGCAGTGTCCCTGCAGCAGGACCATCGTGGCAATTACTGCCAGGGTTACACTTCGGTGGCAGAAGTATGCATGTTAAAAAGGGGGCTGTGCATGGGGACGGGACCCACGGATATTCTGGCATTTGGGAAATGAGTTGAAGGACCGCAAACAATGGAGCCAAGGTCCCTTCCCGAAGATGTATGAGGGGGCGTTGGATGCCTGGAATCTCATTGTGGTGGGGGGGGTTTTGTTCTTCCTTCTTTTTCCTTCTCTCCTTGCATGCGAGCGGGAAAGGGGCGGGGAGGGAGGGCGGGAGTCGCTCCACTGCCGTGCTGGGTGCCAGGCTCGCTACTGCAGTACCGTACTCAATATTCTGATCACCTTGTAAGTCAAAGAGCCTTGTGGAGCCTGCAGTGGTGTCAGAGTGAAAAACGAGCCACGCCATCACGCTTGGCCAGGCGGTGGCTGCCTGCCCGCAGCGAGTGCCAGCCTGCAGCGTCTTCCTTTGACAGAAACCCACTCTGAATGGGGTGGTGGGCTGGTGTCCGGCTTTGTTTTTGTTTTTGTTTGTGTTTATAACACCATTTCCCATCGCATTTGAACAAGAGGTTTCACTGCAGTGGTTCACAATGCTGGGGGCTTGAACTCCTTGTCTCTTAGGATGCCTCCCACGGTTTGGCAGTCATTTGTGAAGAGGTAGGAAGGACTGGCTCGGTTGAATGTGGTTTTGGATATGTTTTCTTCTCCCTCTGTTGCTGTTTGACACGGAGCGAGCTGGAGGAGGCAGTTTCCCACAGTGAAAGGCAGAAGGAATGCACCAGTGTGTGTGTACGTGTCCATGTGTGGAGCGAGGAGCTGGCTTTTCCGTGGGGAGGAATTGCAGTGGTGAGCATTACACGGACCCCTGGGTGCTGCTAACCCAAGCCTTTGTCTTTTATTTTATTTATTGTTCATGGCAAAGGCATTGCCTAGGCAACCATGATGTTCTCCACTCTTGACTGGCGCATTCTGCGTCATCGGGGTGGGACGCGGCAGAGCAGCTGAAGGAGCAGGACAAGTGCTGCTTGGCTCAGGGCACTCAGAGACTGACAGTGCTGGTTAGAGGCAACTGCACATCGGGGAAATGCTGCTCAGGGTTTTTCCTGTGCTGCTCTGCCACTTCATTCAGAAGAAGCGTGCAGCACCTCCTTGTTATTCCATCTACCCATGGCTCAGTTGGGCACTTTGGTTGCAGTCTGCTGTTCCCCCTGGCATTTTGGTCATGACATCTAATCTCTGCAGTGCTCACACAAATAGTTCTTTGCTTGCAGCAGCCTCCAGCCTGCCAAGATGACTTTGTGCCATCTCCAGGGAGGAAGGCAGAGGGAGTGACTGGTTACCTGTTAGGTTACACGTTCCATTCCCAATGCCTTTGCTCTCAGTGCAGCTGCAGTCCAGAGTTGTGAGAGTGAAAATTGTTCCTTCCCTCATGGCTACAGAACTGCCCAGTTATGAAGGCTTGTGATGGTAACTTCAGGGCTGACCCACAAACCAAATAATCCAATTGCTCATCCAGCCCTGGAGAACAAGGAAATAACACCCTCTGGGAGCTGCATCAACATCAGCATGACCACCCTGCCTGGAGACTCTCCTTTATGTCTGTCCTCTGAGCTTAGGACAAGGTTCCCAGTGCGGAGGGAAGAAGCCCTCGACAAAACTAATTTCCATCATGACCAGATCAGTGTAAGAGTTTCTATTTGCACAAGGCACAAACACAATTATATCCTGAAGACAGTACCAGCTTGTGGTGAGACCTGCTTTGATCTGCTGAGGAAATTCCACGGTGGATGTCTGTCTGTCTGTCTGTCATTTAGAGAGGGAAGGAAAGAAAGAAGGAGAGAAAGAAGGAAAGATGGAGAGAGAAATAAAGAAAGAAACTGCTTATTATTTCTTTAGCTGCAAGTCCCTGGAAATCATTCTGCATATTAGTTTATTACAAGTGGCTTAAGCAAATGGAACTGTGATGATGTAGAGTCATGAGGCCAGGAATATTTTATTAAAAATGTGTTGACAATACAGGTAACAAGCCAAGCTTGCTATCCATTCCTGTCTTGGGAGAAAATGAAAGGTGGTATAAAAGTTTTGCTGCTCAGTGTACAGGTCACATACAAATCAGCATTCTGGCAAAAGAATACAAAATGTTCCACAATGTGGAATTGCTCTCATGGGGACATTCCAAATGTCCCATTCAGATGCATTTCTTCTTAGAACATTCCCTTGGGTCCAAGCATATAGTTAAAATGTTTTGAATTTTTAAAGCTCGAACACAGTTTTGGGATTTTTTTTCTGTGAATTTTTTATCTTGCTATTTATTTCTTTCTTTATTTTATGCCTTTTTTTTTTTAATTGCACGTTCACCATTTTTCTACAATCCTGTGGTGGTATCAGCTCAGAAAGTCTTCCTGCAGGGTTTTTTCTCAATTGGTGTTCCATAGCTTTTCTTGTTCTCCAAACTGCTTTGCTACCAACAAGTTCATGCCTCTTTCAATTAAACATTTATGGCAAGGGGGAGATAAGACACTATCTAACAAGGAGCGGTTAGAAGTGACAAATTTTTAGTTTTGAGTGAGAAGAATGAAGGAGAATCTTATGCTGATAATTTAACAGAATTTTTTTTGGAGGTAATGGTGAAACCCATTCAGATATACTTGGTTTAGTCTCTCTGAAGTATTTTATTTCACCCAAAATATAAGGCTATGTTTTGTTTTAGGTCTTTAAATGCAATTTTAATTTTTATTAATGCTTCCATCCTCTGGTTCCAAAACAACTGCAAATATATTTATATAATGTTGAATTGAAATGTACCACAAATTTCTAAACAATACTTTTTGGGGCGATAAATACGGGATTAAAATACTACAACAGCGGAGAAATAAATGACCTTTTTTCTCATTCACTGAAAATCATTCCCTGAGTCTGCCAGGAACCATCATAAATTGTGCACTTCTCTCTTCAGGGGAGCTAGTTTTAGGCATAGGTTTTGCAGCAGTTGTGTGGGTTTGCCCCATCTGCTTCCAAGGAAGGAGAGTTTGTGTTGGGATTTCCATGGCTGGCTGAAATGTTTGTGCACCCAGGGAGGAGGGAGCGAGGCAGGAGCCAGAGCCAGCCCTGACCCGGAGCATCACCGGTGCTGGGCACAGCACTCAAAGTGATCTTGTCACAACAGGCTGCTCAGGATTTGTCATGATGAGACTTTCATGGAACAGACAGGAATCCCTGAGGGGGAAAGGAGTATGACTGGAAGAGTGCCAGGGAGGTGCTGCTTTCTCAGGTGGATGGAAGCGTGTCCTCCACATGTGGCTACCAACCCTGGCCATTCTTCTGACCCTAATTGTAGCCCTGATGCTGGGCTTAAGGCCAAAGGGACACCCTTACCTATTATAAAGTGTGATCCCCCTCTTCCCACCCATGTTTCTACATGAGAAGAGAATAGGGGAATATTCCTGTTCCAGGAAGATGTATGTTCAAATGATGTCCCATTCCTGACTGAGCACTGGCCAGCACCAAGTAAAAAAGGTATTCCCTTCTAGATTTATTTTTCTTCTGTTTTTTTTTAAATCTCACCCCACAGCAAATGAGTGAAGTGAACTGGAGAGACAGGTCCAAATTAGTAAGTGGCTGGAAGCGTGCCCAGGGGCAGTGAGCACCCGAGGAGATGGGGAGGGAGCGTCAGGCGTGGATGCAGAGCCCAGCTCCCGAGGTGAAGCTGCCCTTCCAAGAGCAGGCCGGTTGTATGTGAGATCAGCACCTCCTCCCTGTTGGGAGTCTTGTGCTTCAGCCTTGCTCTGGCCCTGCTTTCGACCCTTTTGCTTCACTGGGTTGTAGGGCTGATGGGAGGGAAGCAAAGCTAATGAGGAATGTAATTGTCCGATATTTCATGAAGAAGGCTATTCCACCACCTCAAATATATCCAGTTTCCTCTGTCTCTGTAGCTCTCCGGCCACTTGATTGTTTAATTATTCCTCTCCAGCAGGTGCAGGGCCCCCCTGTAGGGACAAATGATTTACTGACTCATGTGACTTGTATTCAACGTGTAAGTTCAGACTGTAGCCTCAGCTCCGTCCCTTTGGCTCTGCTCCAGCGATGCAAGGAGAGAGACCTGATCTACAGAGTTGAAGAGGGGTCTTCTTGCATAATGAACAGAAAACTGGAAGGGAACATCCAGGCCAGTCTGCAATCCAATAAATCTGGATATCAGAATCACAAAAAGCTGGTTGTGAGCAGCACAAACCACAACAGCCTGGTAGCTGCTCTGCCCAGCATGCCCAGGATGATGGGCAGAGGTATGGGGAGGGTGTAAAGATGACTCAAGTATCACTCTAGAACACCTTTCCCATTCAAGTTGCCTTAAAAAATCATTGAATTCTGTTGTATGAGGAATTTCACCTCCAGTTGCCTCCCTGACTCTTCAAAAGTAGGGAAGCTGGTAGCTCTGGTGCAATGGTGCTAATGGGGAAATCCTATAGACTTGCAAAGTGAAGTGCCCTGTTCACCTCTGAACCATCCCATGGAAGGACACGGATCATTCCATCAGGAAGGTGGCTCCAGAGGGCTTTTGGGAAGGCTACCTACGTGCCCTCTTGACAAAAACTAGCAGAGAAGCGCTTGAGAAACAATCTACATGGAAAAATACAGTGCCAGCATTTGGTCGTCTTGCTTTTAGGAAGTGGCAATGAGATACAGGCAGGTTCCTGCTATTGCATTGTGAAACCTCACCTGAACTGTGTTTTTGCTTTATTCTGCATTTCTCTTGGGATACCAGGCAAACACCAGGCTGCTGTCAGGCTCCATGGGCTGGCATGATCCATCTCCAGCATGTCCATGCTGCTGCAGGGAACTGCGCTCCCAATAAAGCCTCCACGGCTGCTGCTGTGACCGACAGCAGCAGTGCACCGTGGCTGGGAGCTGAGCAGGCTTCTGGGACAGACACTGCCCTGCTTTGGGTGATTCATGCCTGAATAATGTCCTTTCACTTCCAGAGAGAGGTGGTGTGACAGGCGCACGCTCGATCCGTTCCGACAGGGAACCACTACATCAGCCGTGCCAGGGAATTTGAGCAGATCAGGGGCTACAGTTCCATTCCAAATGTGACAGGGCTGTGTAAATAAATAATCCCAATCTACATAATTAGCTCTTTTTCAGGAAGTCATCACATAAATCAGGCAGATATCAAGGGATGCTGCATGTGGAGTTCATGCATCCAAAGCCGGGCTGTCCTCGGCCTCGCTGCCTGGGCGCTTTGAGAAGGGTGAGGTTTTGTGCACTCTTGAACATCACAGATTTTCTTCTGAGGAAGATCAAATGCTTGTATCATTTTCACCAGAAAAATGCTATCCACGGCAGACTTCCAGTGGTGATTGAAAGTGTGGATTCTCATGCAAACAGATTCCTTTGCATACAGTCATCTGGGAACTGGGCCTTTGATTTTCATTTATTATTCTCCCTGGCAGCATGTTCAGTCAGTATGCAGATTTCCTCCTTCATTTAATTTTCAGTGGGCAAGAAGACTACAATTAGTCATATTACCATCAGTGTGAATAAAAGGGAAACACTGAACTGGATCTTTATGAGCTTGCATTTGCAGTGGGATGATGCAGGTTCATTACACATGAGTAAGGTATGAAAAAAAGCTTCAGGCCGACTGCAATTGGCTCCTTGCTGTCTCCCTCCTTCGTGGAGCTTCTTGTCTTTTGCTGCTATTCCAGACCTTCTCCCCAAGTCAGCCTAGACAGGGAAATCACTGGATGGGGCAAAGTCATATCTTGAAGAACTGACCAGGACAAATAAATTAACACAGAAAGCTGGCTGGAGAAGCAGCCACAGGGTTGCTGAGGAGAGACCACTGCAAGCCAGGCCTAAGTGTGCTTCCAAAGATGCCTCCCACCTGAGCCTCGCTGATCTGGGACCTACATGCCAAAGCACACAGCTCAGAAGCTGGTTGTGCTGCAAGACAGTAGATAAGCATCACAGGCAAGGGGAAAAATATATTCATTTTGCAAGCAGGATTTTTAGGGATGGAGTAAGGAACTATGTTTTCTTTTCTCATTAACTTATTTCACAGGGTTTGGATTGAATTAGCTGCATTGAAAGGAGGATTCAGATTTGTGGAATCTGTCTCTGTGCTCCCTTGCATGCTATCAGAGGTAATTTAGGTGTTGCGTGTACCTGCATTGCTCTGAAGGCGTTGGGATCTCTAGGGCACACATTCATATGCTGGAACTGATTCTGGTGCTTCATTTGGTTAGAAAAAAATTGTAATTTCCCTGATTTATAAGAAGAATGGGGATTTGGGAGCTGACCATAGTGTTGTGCCATGCTTATGTTTCCACGCTGTTAATAAATCAGAGAGAAAAAGAAAGACAGATATTTTCTGCTTCCCTTATGCTGAAACATTATTAATTCACCAGATGAATTCATTTGGGATAACCTGGTAATTTCCTCAACTTCATATGGTGACATTTCCATGGCTTAGCAAGTCCTCTGGCAGCAGCGTGCTCTGACTCCTCATATTGTTGAGGATCCTCAAGGTGCAGATTAGCTGAGTCTCTTCAACCCTGCACGAGGCCACAGGGATACAGCACAACTTCACAGAAATCAGAGCAAAGAAATTTTCCACAAGCAACCCGACACAGGAGCCAAACATTTTGTGTGGTTTCTCTGAAGGCTAACAAGGAATATCTGAGGGCTGCATGCTCAGTAACCCCACTGCAATCCAGCTGCTCCCAGCACATCCCTGCCTTCCTGCTTTTGTGAAAGGTGGGATGCCCATGCCTTCGAGACTGAGCCACTGGGTGAAATGGGCAGAGCAGACACACACATGGAACATGGCTGCAGGGCTGTTGTTCCGTTAGGAAACCACGCAAAATGAGGCTTCACTTCCAGTAGGAAACTGCTGCTTTGACTTCTAGCTGTCCTTGTTTTATGGACCCCTTTCTCTTTATCAAGATCCTCTCCCAGGCTCCCCTTTGTTTTTCCTCTTCTCCTTCTACATTTTGGCTTCTATTTCAGCTTCCTGGTGTGATGTTTATTGCAGTAATGAATGCAGGGAGTCACGTGGCTGGTGGCAGGTACTGACCCTCCTGTCATCACACTGCTGCTGTCCCCCAGCCTGACAAACCCAGCATTTCTGCTGGCAGTCTGTGAGCCTCACACTGATGGTTGGCCTCACTTTGCCTTTGTAGCATGCTTTTCCTACTCTAATTTGGGTGTTCTTTGCCCCCATCCCTGATGAATTCTGTAAAATTTGGACTGCTATCTCATTAAAGTATAGTTTTTAATCAGTAGGTTTTTCATCCCTCCCTTTTGCCTTAGCTGGTAATACTGTAAGCTATTTAAGCAGTAGAATTGCAGAGCTATTTTTTGAAACTCTAGGTGTTCCAATTAATTAATGTGAATAGAAATTATACTAACTAATCTCACCCTGGTGCTAGGGCATTTGACTGTATCAGGAGACCATTCATTGTATATTTTCTATTTTAATTTCACATTTGGATATGTAAGAGACCCCGGAGCCAGTCTCTGAAGATGGGTCCCAGAGAAGCCAGCACGTCTGGGTGGTTGTTATGTTTAACCTGCTCTTCTGGCCATGGACAGATTGAATCTCTGCTCCTCAGCTGGTGTGAGGAGCCTGTTTTGACTCCTTATGCTTACCCAGTGCTTCCCAAATTTGATCCCTTGCACCTTCTGTTACTCTGACTGGGGTGAATATTCCCAAGAGTTGGATCTGTGGACATTCAGTTGAAAGTTAATAAGATGGGAGGGGCTTTTCCCACCAGATTCCTTTGAGCGAGCCATGCCAAATCTCACAATGAAGTGTGAACACTCCCTCCCTTTCACTACTGAGTTTGTCCGAGATAGACCATGGCATCAGCACTCATCCATGGCATTTGCATTGTCTCAGCTACACTTGTGGATGGGGGATATTTAGCTGGGAGAAGGTTTTTCCTTTCACAGTGCTGAGTGATCACTGTCCAGCAATCAGACGTCTTGTGCAGATAAGGGCTAATTCCTTCTATTTTCAGAGACCAGAGACACAAAGGGAACAGCAGACAGAATTTGCTAAGCCAGTGTCTGAAGGAAACAACCTCCCCATCCTCTGGCAATGAACAATTTAGACCTGTAGTCATGCACATGTAAATCTCTTAATCTCACACCCCTCACACTCCCTGTCCTGGGCCTGCCTGATCCCTGCTCCCCCTCTTTCTTCCACATCTCCATCTTCAGTCTCTTCCCTCCTGCCTATCAGCTGTCCCTAAGTCCATGGGAGCTGTTGCAGCAGGGTTCCATGTGCCAGGAAAGATTATTCTTGACTGGTTGCCAGGTCTCCTGCTCTTGCTCTGGCACGCAGATAAAATGTTAATAGGGCCGAATGTATTTGACACTGAGGGTGAAACTGCGTGTTCCAGGCACGGAGCCTCATGCCATCCATTTAGCAGCTGCACAGGCTGGATCCTTCCAGTTCAGTTTTGCCTGCTAAAGAGGACCTGACCAGGGACTTTCAGGTTTGACAGAAGCCAGGGATTACATCTTCCTTGTGGCAAGAATCTTAAGCGATGCCACCTGCTTGCTGATGGGTACACAAAGAGGAAATTATTTTGTAAGGACAAGCCTGAAATTCTTTTTGCTGGAGCGGCTGACATGGATGTGGGAAGATCTGAAGTAGGTTAAAATGTGCTCTGTGTTCAACTCTGATCATTTTTGCAAGTGTTGAGGATTCCAGCAGTGTTGGCTGAGGTCAGCCCAAGTGCAGGACAGAAGTCAGGATCCACCATTCCTCACGGCACAGTTTGGGGCAGGAAGAAGCTGCTGCTCAGGTTCTGCCAGCCAAGTGTCTCCAGGTCTTGCCAAAGAAGAAGGTCAGAACTTTTCCTACATTTGATGTGGCCAGCAAAGCAAAAGCAGAATGTTCTTAATTAAGCCCTGGTGAGAGTGTCTCTGTGCATCCTGACTGATAGGTTTGCGCTGCTTTTATTGTTTTCTCTTAAGGGGAATTCCAGCCTGAAACGCATCTGGCTGAAAATGGTTTCCTTTTAAAGTTCCTAATGGAGAACTTCCTCTGTAAATTCTAGAAGTGGGTTATATTTTGGCTTTGACAATTTCCTTTGCTAAGTCAGGAATGGGCTCATTCCAACCATAGAAGCAGGAATCTGAGGAAAGGGTAGATAAAGAAGGTGCTGCCACTTGAGCAAGGAAGGGCAGGGGGTGTGAACTGACCTGATTATCCACCTTCACAGCTTCTGGTAAAAGTCTGATAATCTATCTTCACAGTGGTAAAATAGTGTCATCATCCATGAGGATTATTGCCTTCCACTGGTGTAAAGGGGGGAAGGATGAAACCCCCGAGGTGTGGGACTGTTGCTGGACAGAGGTTTGCTATGGCCTGTCCACCTGGAGCATGTCCTACAGGCATGGTAATTCCAGGTGACCAAAGCTGTGATCAGATGCAGAAATACAAGCACAATAACTGTGTTTTTCTGCAGAGTAGCAAATAATTTTGCTCCTCAGAAGCACATGCTGGACCACTTTTCATTGATAATTATGATGCACTTGAGGGAAGGGTTCTTTTAATGGGGAAAGGCATTTTTTTTTTTTCAGACAGTATGCAGTTTCTCTGTTCCTTCCCTCCCCCTCAACAGTATGCAATAAACTCATCATAAGATTTATTAATGAACTGTCATGGTGATTTCCTTGAGTACCTTATTTGGATGGAAATACTCTAGGGACCGGACCCTGTATATGCTGAAATCAGTGGAAAATTCGCATCTGCTTCAAAAAATTGTAGGTAAGACCTGTGAGTAATTGGGGAAAAACAAGAGCTCAGATGGTACCACGGGCTGAGAGACAAGCACTGTTCTAGCATGGAGTGAGGAGAAGCTTGGAGACTATTTATTAATAGCATCAGGATCTCCCAGAGGGTCTCCTGTCCTGTGTCCAGTGCAATCACAAAGCAAAAACTCAGAAGAGCTGTGATCTTGGCCTAGAGCAGGCAGATATGTGATGATTGTGGCCTGGCTTACAATAACTCGAGTGAGTAGGGATCTTCCATGGGAATACTGTAATTGAAATATTTCTCATTTGGTTCAGCAAGAAAGAGACAATATTTAACATGTTAACCTATTAACATCCACTTAAGCATTGTTAAGGGACAGTGCCAGAACTCTGAGCTCTTAAAATGCTGCCCAGGTTGCTTTGAGCTTTCAGGACTGATCTGAAAAGGTTGGCAGAAGTGAATCTCTAACACGTGCTGCCATTAAAAAGTGTCATTCTGGGATACAGGGAGAATGGGAATGGTGTACATGGCCAGGAATGAGCTTCAGGAGGTGATGGGAAAGGCAAGCAGCAGCTGCAGGTGGCAGTAGTCTTTGTTTTAGAAAATCCTCTCCTCCCTTCTCCCCTCTGTCTGAATTAGCATGTTTGAAGGAATTACTTGCAGAACAAGTGTGAGCAGTGTGGTTTGGTTCCGGGGTCCCAGGAGGACGATGAGCTGTGCCTTTGCAAGGGGGAGCATTTGAGCCTGGTGTTCCTGCGCTCAGGGACTGCTCGGGGCTGGTTTGGTGTCTGGGGACACAGCTGTACACATCTGTGTGCTGATGCCACCAGCCACCCTGGGGAGCGTGGGGGGCTCAGCCAATTCCCCCTAGGATGGACACAGGACTGTTGCTACTTTATCACCCAGAGAACCCAGGTGTAATTACTTTGAAGTGTAAGCACTGAGCAATTGAGAGGCAATATAATTGGTACCTGGATGCAGAATATGTAATTACTGTGTTGTGTAGTGACAGAGTATTTGCCAAGCATATCTTCTGTAGTTACCAAGTCATTTAAGAGAATTTGCATGGTATTTCTTGCCTGAGAGACAGAAAAAAATCACCCAGCTGAGATCTCTGCAGAGGACTATAAACTTTCTGCCAGCAGGATTTGTAAGCTTTTCCAAGCAAGCAACGTTGGAAGAATTTGCTTTCTGCCTTTCCTTTTCTTTCCAATACAAAAGTTCTCTGCCTGCACAACGCTACCAAAGGAAAGTTTTCTTTTATTTCCTGCCATGTGGAACATGTGCGTCAGCCAGGAGATTCATTGGGAAGAGAGATAAATGAAGAGAGAAAAACTCATTTAATGAGAGGAATAAAAAAACCCCCAAACAGCAGGCTTTGAGATGTCAGAGCAAACTGCCCCATCCCCATCAAAGCTTCAGCACTGAACATCTCACAGGGGCTTAAATGTGGGACCTCAGGTAGGAGAAGTGGAGGATGCAGCTCCAACCTGTGTGTCACCAAGGGCAGAGGTGGAAAGTGAGGGTGCCTTTTGTCCAGAGTGCTGTGAGCTCAAAGGACAGCTTCAGCAGGATTTCTGCTGTTCTGCAGTGGGGAACAACAAAATTTATGGCTGTACCTATGCTAATGACCTGCAGAGGGAAAGCAGCCATTTGTTTCACGTAGCCCCTGTTAAAACACAGCAGCATCTTTCCCTTTTCTCTCGGTGGGAGAGTGATTGGTGTTTACAAACTGTCTTTTTCTTTCTGCATTTGGAAATACCCTGCTCTGGTAAATCATGGAAAGCTGCCTGTTAGAGCTGTGTCCTCGTTTACATGGGACTGGGGGGGCAGGGTCAGACAACATACATCATTGAGGTAGCTCTTTTCATCACTGCACTTGGCCTTAATTACATTATATTGCCCTCTCTAGAGAAATCTCCGACACTTCGGGCTTCCATAAAGTAATACTTTATCTTCTTTTTCATTAAACAGTAGCTGCTCGTTAGGGCAATACAACATGCTGCTTTTCCTTTTTCCTTCACATTCTAATGAGGTTGTGCTCCTGCACATCCTGAGTATAAATAAACCAAGGTTTTGGTATTTTAGCTATTGAGTTTTTGGTTTTACATAGCCAAAAAAAAAAAAAAAATCCCCCAAACCCAGAAAGCAGATATATTCTCTTCTGGTATCTCTGGGTACTGTGTTGCAGCATTTGCTTTTGGGTGAGTTGGTTTTTTTTACTGATACCTTGCAGCCAGTGCTGAAAAGGTGAACCACAGCCACCACATTTTCTGCAAAATGAACTTGGCTAATCCTTTGCATTCAAACCAGCCCTCACCTCTGTATTGATAAATACAGCTTATGCTCCAGTCCCTGGGAATGCAAATACTGTTTGCAGAAATAGTGCTATCCTGGCTTCTTCTCATTATTGTGTTTTTATTGCCAGGGATCCTGGAGCTTTTTAGTAGCTACAGAATCAATAATGCTGTGACATTCATACATTTCTCAATGCCACTGTGCATGGTGCAGCATCAAAGTGCTGGTTCTCAGGGGCTCTACCTGATAGTGATACTTGTGTACTCATATAATCCTTTTTATCTATAGTTTACAGATCTTAATTAAGATTTACAACGCTGTTGTGAAGTGGATCTTCATGTCTGGGCAGACCAGCATGGCCAGATGCTAGAGAGGAGTGTTTCAGAAAAGCTCAGGCTTTTTGTCAAAAGCATTCAGCTCCCAAGGCAAGGAACTCCTTGGCAGCCAGGCTGCTTTGCAGGGAAATCTGCCCTTCTCTGAAGCTGGTGCTGGAGACAGGGACTGCAACACTGCAATCCTGACACCCACCTTTGGTGATATTCCCTGCTCCCCTTGTTCCATTCTTTTGCAATGTTTTCTAAAAATATTCTATTTTTGAGAATCTGTTGCAACCAAACCTTTAGCTTCCCTCCCCCTCTCAAATCAGTGGAGGTTTTCCTTGCAGACCTTAAAAATAACTAACTCAATAGTTATTTACTAAACAACAAAAATAACTAAATAAATACAATCAATTTGATTCACTCTAGCTTCTGGAAACACTGTTTTGGAGACAAGAAGGCTTCCAATTTCCTACATGAGTCATGATGTTCTTGGATTCAACCTATCAAACTATATCAGCAAATCATATTATATAATGTAATATAACAAGACACAATTGCCTGTGTTTAACCTAGAAAAGATTAAAAAACATGTCCTACCATGGTCATTGGGCTGCCCTGGCAAAATTGTCATTCTCTTTTCTGCCCAGCTGCTGCCCCTGCTGTCCTCCTCAACCTGCTATGCAGGGAGAAAAGTGCCATTTTTAGGAACAAAGATCTGAGCAAGTCTGGTAACAGAGAAACAAGTCCTGCTTGTGCCACTTCTCTGGTTTGGAGGCTGAGTGCTCTGAGGTCATGTTCAGGGTTTTATCTTTTATAGTGATGCAGAACCAACATCTTCTGGTTGAAAACTGATGCACTCACAGTGGTATGGGAGTGGCAGGGGGAAGAATTTTGAACTGCTAAAGCTGGCTTCTTCTCAGTGTACGTGTAAAGTAGAAGGAAAAGGGTTGTGCAGATGTGATGAAGAGTCATTCTCCTTTTATTCTTCACCTGCACAGAATGAGAGGACTTGAGTCTTTTAGCACTATTTCTGGGTCTTGCACTTGCCTGGTGTGAGGCACAACCCAGAATCAGCCCGGAGAATTTCTGGAAGGGGTTGAACTGGGGATAGGAGCATATTGATATCTTTTCTCCTTACCTTGGCCTCTGGGAATGCAGGGGAGGCTTCAAGTCAGTATTACAGCCCTGGTATCTGCACCCCTCTACCCAAAACCCCTAAAACAGAATCATCCACTCACCTGGGCAGTTCAGCTGTAGGGTATTTACTGATTGCTGGTCAGTGCAAAAGAGGAGCTTTCCACGGTCTTTTTGAGAGAGGAAAGCTGTGACCAGGGTGCAGCTCCCTGTGCCCTGACAATTTCCTTGTGCTGTCACAAGCCTGGCTGCGAGGGCTTCGTGTTTTTAACCAAGGTCTGAGGATGTGGGAATGGAAAGAGGAATAGCCTTCACTCTCTCAGCTTTCTCATTTCCCTGGGGCACTTCCCCCTTTTCTCTCCCAGGACCCAGAGAGCAGCAGCTCAGGAACAAATTTAATTTAGCACCTGTCGAACCTTTTGTGTCTCAGGTGTTGGCCTTGGCAGTGAAAAGCATCACGTTTGTTTGAGGGGCAGTCATTAGGCAGGAAGAACAGGAGCCAAGCAAGGCTTGTTTCAAGGGTGATTAGGAAAATTGTGCCTTAGGAATCACAGTCCTAGGGACAAATCTCACTGAGCAGCAGGGGCATTAGTGCAGTACATGATCTGGCAGGGCTGGAGAGGAAGCAGTGAAAGAGCCTGTCCAAGGCTTCTTTTAAGCATTATAGTGATGCACCTCTCTGCAAAGCCATTATGGAGAAATGTCTCAGGGGAGGAGATTTTAGTGTATTTCAGCATGAGGTAAATGATCCCATGCTGAGAGAAGCTGGCACCCTCTCTGTGCCAGCCTCCACCACAAGCAGCCAGTCCCCAAGCAAAGCCATGGCTAGTCCTTTATGAAATGCAGCGCAGACGCTGGCATTAATATTGCTTTGCTACCAGTTACACTTAAAAAAAGGGAAAAAAAAGGGGCAAAACTACCAAACAAGCTCTGAGAACAACAGCAGCAGCAGCAAAATCCTCAAGCTGTGCTGGAACAGAAAGTAATTAAGAAATATTTCATATCTCCAAGCGGCCCTGAAATTTTTATTCCTGTGCATGAAGCTCGGTAGGCTCCTCACGGGCGGCTGCTGCTGCTGCGTTTCAGTGCAATAAATCCTGTTGCCTTTGGAGCCTGACAGCCAGCCCGGGATGTGATCAGAAAACCAACAGGCACTCTCTGTAGGGTTTATTCCTTGCCTGCATCAAGTCTGCTTATATCAACCAAGCCAGTGCTCCAGCTGCAAACCAGTGGGCAAAACCCCTACCTGTCTTTGGGAGACAAGGATCAGAAAGGTGGGAGGTGGTGTCAACAGGAGGGATGTAGAAAGTGGGAATTCAGACAAATAAGCTCCCATTTGTGATATTTCCACCCCAAACACAAAAGACTCACCCAGCCTAAGTCCAGCCCTAGAAGTATTTATGGCTCTGTGAAGGCTGACAGATCCAGAATTGAACTTGTCTGGAAATAAATAGTGGTGTGCTTTAATCTCTCCTCCAGTGAGCTGTGTCAGTGCATCCCAGGCCATGCAGCCTGGTGGGGCATGGCTCAGGGCTGTGCCTGGCACGAGGCTGCAGGACCTGGGGCTTGGTGTTGGTGTCCCTGGGTGGCCCTGCCAGCTGTCACCCCACCTGGGTAAGCTTAGCTGAGACCAAATGTCCTGCACAGTTGGCAGCTCCTCTGGGAGGGAGGCAGGGCAGTGGACAGTCTGTTCTTTCTCCTATTCTTAATCACAAAAGAAAGTGTTTCTAAAGCTGTAACCCAAACTATTGGGTTCTAAAACCATTAACTACAAGAGAACCTCTAGTTATACCTTTGGATTCAAACTGTTGTCTACAGGCTCAATTCTTGCAGGTCGGAATCCTAGGGAATCCTATTCCTCACCCTCCTTCCCATCAATCTCAGCCTCCACAACATTCAGAGAACCACTGGGCTTGTGCTGCACCATCCTAAAGAAACCCAGCAGACAGGTCTCTGCAGCAAACATCTGGAGCAGTAACAGTTATCAGCAGCTAAACCCTTACATGTCACACACCAGGGCAGGGACAAGACCTCTCTGCTCCTCACCCTGCAGGTGATGGGACATGACTGCCTCTGTCTGAGCCAGGTGGCTCCTCCAAGCCCTTGCTCATGAGTCAGCTTGCAGTTTGGGAGCTCCATTTTCTTCCTTTTCCTCACATTTGCCATCAGGTGAAGCAGGATGGACAGGATGTGGGGGAGTGACTCCACCCACTTGCTTGTGCTTCAGATTGCTTTTGAGTACGAGAAAATAAAAACAGAATTATTTTTCAACAGGGCTTCATTTTGACTGCACCTTTTTACTCTATTTTTTTCAGCTTTCGTTTTGTAGGCTAGTACAACTAACATTTTGAATAGGAAAAGTCATTTTGAAGTGAAAACCTTTTTTTATTTAGAGCCAATCAAATGGGACATACAACTTCACTAATTATTTCTTTTCATTAGGGACTTGTCAAAACTGAAAGTTTTTCTTTAAGCAATTTCTTGAGTGTCAAAGGCTCATCTTTTTTTCTAAAAATATAGAACTGGAATGGTGCCCAGGTACCTTCAGTCTGTGGATGATTTTGTTCCTCTTCAAGTGTCCACAGCATAAAAGAAGCAAATTGTTGGACCTTGGAAGTTTTCTTGTGAGGTTTTCGCTTGAGGAATGTAGAGGAAAGCCAAAGCCCCCAAAGCTCGTGGGAGGTGCTGGTGGAAGGCTGCTTCTCCTGGGTGTGCTGAGAGCTCAGCCCCTCCCTCTGTCCAGCTGCAAGGTCCAAACTGCAGCAGCTGCCGGGGACTGGCATGGTCACAGCTCCCTGGGGACTGCAGGCAGCTGCCATGCTGAAAGCGCTCCCCCTTCTATCCCTCAGAGCACTGATTCAGGGAAACAAGTCCATCTCTTTCCTGCTGTTTCTAGTCCCTTCTTCTGTATTCTCCCTTCCTCCTTTTTCTCTTTGTTTTCTTTCCCCTTCTCCTTCCATGCATGAACTAATTGACGTCTGATCTATTCAGAGGTTCGGCCCTAAAAAGTAACCTTCACTTAACTGCTCACATAACTTGCCTGTCACTTTTGATAACAGTCAGGGCATCATTTTTGCAAGTGTTCAACAGTGAAATTACTGCTTTGCTCTTGTCAAGCAAATGAGCCCTGAGGCTTGTGTGAAAACCATTAATGATGATGCCACGGTGGGACTGGTGCACTGGGCAGCCTGCAGAAGCACCGCTTCTCAATTCACGGTGCCCCTGCTGAGCAGTTTAGGTTTAATTAACCTGCATTAATGCCTGCTGGGATAGCATTTGCCGTGCCTCCTTTTTCAGGGGGTCAAGTGGAGCCGGAGACAGCTGCTGGTATCTCAGGTGCCCTGCGTACGTGGCTGGGATCCTGGAAATGTTTATGGCTGTGGTGTGGAAATAAACTCGGCTTATTACTCTCATAAAACCGGTGGCTGTAGCCTTGGGCTTTGCCAGACTTGCTGAGCTGCTGGAGAGAATTATTGACAGAACATAAACCTGCTACAGCGTGTGGTGCTGGGGCACAGGGCTGTGCTGTGAGGTGTTGGTAGGGATGGAGGGCTGCAGAGATTCTGCAGGGTTCTGCAGAGATCCTGTGGGTGTTTCCATCCTCCAGAAATTGTTTTCCATCTGTATCTATGCAGTGAAGTAATGAAGTTTGCTTTCTAATGGAAAAGGACGCTGAGGGTGGGGTTTGTGTTGCTGAGTCTGCACCCAGCCATTATCAGGAGAGTGAGTGTCCACCGCAATAGCTCTAATTATAGTTATGGGGCTGCTGCTGTTCTACTGATTAGTAACAGGCAGAGGTAGGGGATGCTCCACACCTCACACTGGAGTTCAGGAGGGTTTTGAGATCTTGAAGACAACAGGCAACATAAATCTTATTTCTTTAGAAAACTAAGCTTCAATGGGGCTGTGCTGAATTGAGTACCATTCCTCTTCTGCAGAACAAAATGCAAAGCTTAACTTTATTCTTGTTTCTTTACCATTTATGTGTCCTACAACGAATACAAGTCCAAGAATCAGAAACGTGGGCAGATCTCTCTGCTTATGAAGTTCAGATGAGACATAGGCTTTGCTATCAACAGTGCTTGCTTGTTCATGTGGCTTGATGAGTGAATGAAAGGAATTACAGTCAAGTGGTCATTAGCACATATTTACATAGGTTAATTGCATGGGGTAAGGAAAGATCAATTTGATTTTCAATGGGGCTACTGATGGAGACATCTTCCTGACAGTGCTTCATGACCCCTTTCCTTGGCATTGAATTGTATTTTTCAGGTCTCAGCAGGCTGTAGCTAAGGATTTAACAAGCTTCTAGGTCATGTCAAACCTTGCTTTTGTAGTTCTGGGCATTTGGTTTTGATGTGCTGGGTGCATTAATTGAATTTACCCTAGTAGTCCAGTGAGGAGATTTCTAAGGAGGGAAACTGCCATCATCTGCACATATAATGAACTTTAGAATCATAGAATGCTTGGGTTTTGAATGGACCTTTAAGCTCATCTTGTTCTAACCCCCCTGCCCATGGAAGGGGCACCTTCCACTATCCCAGGTTGTCCCAAGCCCCATCCAGTCTGGCCTAGAACACCTCCAGGGATGGGGCAGCCACAGCTTCTCTGGGCAGCCTGTGCCAGCTCCTCAGCACCATTCTGGGTCCATGGTGAGTGACTGTGGCAAACTTTGATCAACAAAGATGAACAATAGAGGGGTTTAGGGCATCTGAATACCTCCAGTCTATTTAATGGACATTATCTCTTTATTGCTACCAAAGGCCCACGGTCACCCTATTGCCTGGGCTAAATGTGAGCAGTTGTAGCTCATCCTGCTTTTCCTGGGCCAAGCACCACCCTACTGTTGGTAAACCACTCCTGCCACTCGGGCAGCCTGGCTTGGAGCTGGTTCTGTCATGTCTCCATTAGTCTGCCATCTGCCACCTACACCAAACCTCCCCTTGGCCCCAGTCCAGGGCTCTTGCAGGCTTTGCAGATGCTCCAGGACCCCGGTGGCTGCAGGATGGGAGTTTAAATAAAACAGAGCATTGATGTGGAGATGAAATTAATTAATGTCCCTGCTATTAAATTACTGTCTCTAAGGGAAGACTTTTATTTTGCCTCTCAGATGACAGTGTTTCATTAGGGAAAAAAACACGAGGTTTGAGAGCTCAAGCTTTGAAACACTTTATCAGGTTTATTTATATGTTAGAGTTGCATCATTTTTCTTGTGACTTTAGGAGAATACAGAGTTTAGCCCTTTATTTTTTGAGTAGAGAATTGCTGAGGAAAACCTGTTCCTGTGAACTCTAAAGTTGCAGCAGAGTCCTACCCATTTTTTAATGATCAGCCCCTGACATTTTACACAAATGAGCAGCTGAACACCTCAGTGGGGCAGCCATTCTTTTATCTATTCATTTATTTCCAAAAATGTATGGACAAAGCTGCACACATCAGCTGGTGACCCTTCCCTGTGTTCTGGCCTTACCTTGCTTCACATGAGAAGTAAACTGCTTTGATTTTGTGAGTCTGGAGATTTGTATGTTCCTTATTCAGGGCTATAATAAGAAGTGCAGCAAGTAGATGAGAAGTGAGGCAGTATTTAGGGAAAAGAACAGTGGAATATGACTGGGAAACCTAAGGGAGAGTTGCAGGCAGAGACAAATGGGTCCACAGTTTTTGCTGTGTACCTGCTGCCCACTGCCCATCCTGCTGACATTGGCAAACTTCTGTAGCTTGGCATTGCTGAACCAAGCCGAAGAACAGCCTTTTGCAGGAGTGGAAAGATCAGGGTAGAGGTGCTATGGTCAGGAAGCACAGCAGCTGCCCATATGACTCCTAAATGCAGCCAGGGCTGTCACTTTCTCACTGTCAGGAGAATTTAAATAAATAAATAAACTCACAGTAGACATCTCTATTTTTTTTGTACAAGCTAGAAGAAAAAGTGTACCTGGAGAGTACATATAATTTATTTAGAAATATAAGGATGTTGAATATCTGCAGAGAACGAAAAAATTCCCCAGTCCTTGGGGTTATTTGGTCTGCTAATTATCCATACTTCAGAACCCATTATTCACACTTTCCTGCTTTCCTCCAAGAAATCTATTTGGCAGACATCTCTATATATTTTTATAGCTTTCAATGAGATCAGCAGGAACAAAAGAGAAGAAAAATTCGAGTTGTAAACCATTAATAAAATGCAAACATACAACAGTCTTCTTTGTTTGGTGTTTGCCAGCAAGCAGATTGAGACAGAGATCTCTGCTACATCGATATCCTGAAAGATTGGGAAAAAAAAAAAAGTTTTTCAGACTTACCTTTGCCCAGTGAAACAACCAAGGGCAAACTGCAGCTCCGTTTGGAAGCATGCTTGGCACGGGCAGCAGTGGTGACTCACGTACATTAACAGCAGCAGGGTTTGGATCTCCTGCACCTTGCTGCCACAATGCCAAGCTATTCATCAGCACAAACACTGCCCTGCACACTCTCCTCCAGAAAAAAAGCCAAACTAAGGAGGCCTTGGGAGCTCTAATTTATGCCGGGCTTGGTCCAAAACTTGCTGGAAAGATTGTCTTTGACTGAAAAGAGCTGTGGGACTACCTGAAATGGCCCAGTGCAGGTGGCAATCAGTCCCCAGTCTATGCATTCCATTTTACACCCCAAACATTTTGCAGTATCATGGAGAAGGTCACCTTTGGGATGCAAAACTACTGGTGGAATAAGACAGTGCTGCTTTCTGAGAGAGAGGTCACAGCCATGGCAGGGGTTTACAGGGATGGAGGTTTGCTGGCTAAGAGAGAAGGAGTTTATACACGTCCCAGTTTCTTTTTTGGATACCTTGTTGGGCAGATTTCTTTTTGACATTAATGAATTCATGCTGAGACGGCTTCTTTGCTGTTGTAATGCACCTCCCCTGATTGCACCTTGACTCCTTCTCATGCATGTGGCTGCTCTGTTTTCCCCCAGGTATCTCCAGACATGTCATGGTTGGAGCTATATTCTTGCAATCAAAATGAAGGAAACGTCCTTGATATCCTTCAGAAAGGAGCACAGTTCTGTCCCTGGTATCACCAGCTCATGCTGAAGATGTTAACAAAAGTAAATGGTCAGATTCACAGGGGAAGGCTGAGGGAGTTTGATGTTTGAATTGAGGCACTGTCTCATCCTTCTGTGGGGTTGTCTCTGGACCAACACATCTCTGCTCCTTCTCCAGTGCTGTGGACCTGCAGATATTCCTTGGATTCCCGCAGGAGCAGGAATTAGCCAAGAAATGGGCAGATTTATCTTATTTGGTGCCCTCTCAGTGAGTGCCTAGAGCAGGGTGTCGCCCGTCTTGCCCTGGTTATGGTCGTGTTGTAGGGAAGGTGTTAAAAATGCAGCAGCTGCTATTTGTTCTTGAAAAACACAGTATCTTCTGTCAGGATAAACATTTCCAAAAGTGCGTGGCCTCTGCGACAGCTACAGGCCTAAGAAGGACTTAAATGATACACACAGGGTTAGAAATGACCTTCACCAGACTGGATTTCGCTCTCTGAGCTAGGGAACGGTTTGTTAGAATGGGGTTTCTATCGCTTCTCTATAGCTGGCAAATATGTCTTGTGTGTTTGGATCTATATTTTCTGAGTGCTTCATTTAAACTCTGAACTCTGGAGGCAGATGAGCACGGGAGCCTGGTGATAGCTGCAGAAAGTATTTCAGACCCTGTAACTGGCAAGAGGAGAATAATAGATCTTTGGTTGGCTCTCAGTAGAAAGTGGGGTGGTATTTTCAAAGTTCATCTCTGCAAATACTGTTGTATTTTATGTCATGTCTTCTGCAGGACAGAAGACCAGTTAGATGTGATTTTCATAGGGATCAAGTGACAACAAAACAAAAACACATTTTGAGGGACATAGAGGAAAATGATCCCTAGCTAGAGGTGGTGGTTTGAGCTTATGGGCAGATGTGCATTAAAGGATCGTGCTGAAAGATCAAAGCCCAAGAAGATGAGCTTTAGATCACAGGATTTTCTTTTTCCTACATTTTCTCTGGATATTAGTGCTCTTCCAGGAACAGATCTATTTGATGGGGGCATGCGTACATTTTGAGGGGGCAGGTTTGTCATCCCCCAAGGCAGCAAATCTGTCAAGGCTCCCATGTCAGGCTGTCAGGCCACTGAGCCTTCTTCTTTCCAGCCACATTTGAGACAGGTTGAATCTGGCGAGGTGAGTTGTGTACCCAAGACACAAATCCTCATCCAAGAAGCAGGGAGCCAGCCTGGGGGAAAACAGGTATTTGAAAAGCAAAGGTAGGGAAGTGCAAAACTGAGTTGTCTTATGTTGCAAATGTGACTTTCCACGTCAGTGATCAGAGTGCAAGTCACTCAGGTCTGGTTATTTGAAGAACAGGATGAACAGCCAGAACACAGCAGAGCCTTCCCGGGTTTCCCAAGCCTACCTGCAGTTCATGCAAGGTGAGACAGGGGACAAAAGGAATGTCTTGACTCTGGGTGATGATGTTGTGTTGTTTATTTTAATGCAGGTCAGAAAGTCGCACTGGAACTGTGGTAGGGAATAGGGCTTTGCATGGGGTCACGATGTAAAACCAGGGAACAACTGACCCCAAACCGTGTGTCTCCTTTCATGCCAGCTGGCCAGGGCATGTCAGTCTGCTGCAACTCAGCTCACACCCTCATAAAACAGTGGATAAACCCCACCACTAATCTGACCTTTCTGTACACCTGCTGTGCTGTGTTACATCAGTTGAGCCTCTGGCCCAATCAATTTTAAATGCCACTGTTTGCCAACCTTGCATTGTTCCCGCAAACCAACTGAGTGTGTTAAGAGAGGATAATTAGGGAGAACACAGTAATTAATACTGCTGATAATAACCCAGAGGTGTAATTTAGCTGCCTGACTTAGACTGAATTCCCTGTGCTGGAGGAGGAAAAGGCACCTGCTGAAGTCTTTCACAGCAGCTTAGCTCTCCACGGGAGGCAATCACACGCCGAGCACACAGAAGCCACTGAGGTCTCTCCTGAGCTGCTAATGATTGCCTTGCAGACAGCGATGGCATGTCACTATTGATTATTTTCCTATTATAAACTCCTTCCTCTTCTCCCTTTTTGCCATGATCTGTTGGGTAAACACAGGAAACAAGTAGGAGCAGCTGAGGTTTGTGGTTATGAAGTGTTTGGAGGAGGAGGAGGAGGAGGGGAAGCACTGGTTCAGCAGGCAGTTCTTGTTCTAAGAAAGTGGGTAACGCTGAAAGAACAGTCCAAAGGGACATGGTGGTATCAGGATAAAAATCATCTTTCAGTCCTGTGTGGGCTTTTCTACTCTGATATTACAAGAGGCATTTTTTAACATTGACTGCTGTCTTGAGCATGCTGCAGTGGGAATTTTATGTGCAAGTCCATGGTCAAAGCTATTTGTTTTTCATACTGTAGTCACTCCAGATATTTTATGACTTTCTTTTACCCAGAGATCCTTAGAAGGTCTCTTCGGTTCCTGTGGTCTCCTATTGGCTGTGGCAGGGTTGAACATGGGAGAGATGAAGCTTCTTTCCCACCTTCTGGTCACTACTGGCTCCACGTATGGAAGTCCCACATCACTGGACACCCCCAGATGGGTGTCTGGCTGCTGTCTGCAGTACTTTTTCAAGGTATTTCCCATCATTTGATCCAGAGCCAGCATTAATTTTATGCAGTGCAAAGTCCTTCTGTTGCCCACAGCTTTTGCCCAAGTTCTAGTTAGACTGCAGTGTATTCACCTTCGGTTCAGTTTGGTGAGGTGATGCAGTCACTGATACCATTCCTGTATGCTGGGTTTTTTTAATGAAAGCAGTTCCTGAAAATGCACAGAATTGTGTTTTCCTGCTACTAATTTCCTCAGAAGCTTGAGGGAACTGGTGTGCTTCTGCTCATGTAATGAAACTCTACTTAAACGTATGCAAGGAAGGTCATGCTTTTTCTTCTGATTTTTCTTTTTTTTGCATGTGGCATTTGAACTTTCATTTCCTCAGCCTCATTCCTTGTATGATAAATTAATGTTTTATTCAGGACATTGAAGTGCACTCAGGAGACACAAGTGATTCTAGTGACCTTCTCTGTGACCTTGAACAAATGTTTTCTCTCCCTGGTTCTTCTCCTTCCCAGGGGTTTTAAAACCAACTAATCGTCAGTGACGTGTATCACCAGCTTTTAGTCTTTGCACCCATCCTTCCTCGTGTCCTGACAGTCGCACATCTCATCCTGGAGCTGTGTAGGAGGTGGATAGCCAGTCTGTACTAATTGTCCAATCTCCAAAGAATGATTTAGTCAATACCAAAATAGCTTTCTAAAGAAGGTATGGTGAATCATTCTCCTGTCTTCCCCTTTCTCTGCTCACTGAGGGTACTAGAAACCTGGATGCCTAATGAAACAAGATAACTAATTATTTAGAGATGTAAATTTAGTGAGAGGGAATCTACCACAAAGTCAAAAAATGCAAATGCTGAAGTTTTGTCAGTAAAACCTCTTATTTTCCTTTTTATTGTGAATTATTTTTTTTGTTTGGGTTTGTTGTTTTTTTTTTGTTTATTTGTGTTTGTGATACGCACCTTCACTCAGCAGCAATTAATAACCTTTCCTGGTGCAAACATGTCAGGTTCTGTAAGTCAACATGACAGAGAAAAGGAATGGAGAAAGCTTGTGAAAGGAGAAAAAAAATTAAAAAAATAAGAACCTGTTATAGCTGTATTACAAATGCTATCAGTGTTTATCAGGGAAATAAGACAATTGTTGGGTCCTGATAGAATAACTAACCTCATTCCTGCCTTATTAGTGCTGGTTTTTTGTGGGGAGAAGGTGGTTCAAGCTTGGTTTGTCAGCAAGTGCATTATACTAACTCTTGTCCTTTATGATGGTTAGGAAGAGCTCAAAGATTGGATTTTATTTTATTTTCTTTCTTGTTTTCCCTTCCTCTCCTGACTGTCAGGGTGAATTTGTATCTTCTGGCAATGTTGGGGAGGTCGGAAAGATGTCAAAAAGAGGATGGAAAATGCATTTTAAAGTGAGCTGTTAGGAATTGCTTTGACGTTTCTGACAAAGGGAAAGGTTACTGCACACAACTCTTCAGCTCCTATCTTCCTATTGCTTTTCTTGTCAATCACAAGAGGAAGCAGAGGAATTCCCTATCATGACTGGCTTGTGCCATGCCCACAGCTGATCTGGCAGGTGGGTTTGGCTTGGCATGCAGGCACTAATCAGACTCTGCAGGGTGTGATTACCACCTGGGGACATCTGTTCTTACCAGTGTCCCCTGCGTTTCTGCTAAAGCAGAATGTTCCCTTCAGAGGTAGCCCTGGCCCCTCTCCCCACCTTCTTTTTTGCAAAAGTGAGAAATGCCTACTCATTCCCTCTTGTTTCTGAAGGAGACCTTGATCCTCAAGTGAACTTTATCGACTGACTTGCTCCAGAAATTTAAAATCACAGATTTGGAGCCTTCTGCATAACCCAGTGAACCTCTGCTGCTGATAACAGACCAATAATGCTGATGCCAAGTTTGGCACCCAGCGACGTTTGGCCTGGCTCACTCTCTGGTCACCTGCTTGGGAAGAGGGAAGGAGAAATTAAGACACAGAGTTTAAAGACAGCCCACAAATGGTTATGCCAGAACAGAAGGGAGATGAGTTCAGGAAGGAGTTTTACTGGTGAAAAGATAAAGCTCTAAGTGCAGAATATTTTACTGTTGATGCTTTAAATTGCAAATGAGCTGAGCCTGAGACAAGGGAAATCAACATGCATGAGCTCATACTTTAACTAATCGTTGCTTGCACGATGTTTGATTCCTGGATAACTCAGGAACAGGAAAAAATAGAAGATTCTTTGCCAGTTCAGTTCATTATGAAGAGCAATAACTAGTTCTAAATATCCCTTTATTTCTTCTCCAGTGTTATTATAGGACTGGATTAATAGCTTCAGTTTCCTGGTTTGCAATAGGAAAGATTCAAGCACTTTCAATATTTTGGTAAAAATATGCAAACTTGATTGTTTTTCCAAAAGCAACTGAAAACATAAACTTATTTGAGGAAACTCTCAAGTGTCTTTTCTTTAGCTGAGCATTAACATTTTCTGAGGCAAATGCACCAAACAAGTTTCATTAATTCTTTTTCTTCTACCCAACTCTTAGTGGTTGGGTGGGTGGGAGGAGGGCAAGTCTCCTTTGAGCTTTCACCTCTTCCTCTGATTTGCAGCCCTTGGTTTTGCTTTTTGCCCTTCTGGACTAAAAGCAAAGGCAACACTTGTAGAGGCCCTGAGAAGCCTTTGATGTCAGAGCTTTCCTTGGCAGCCAGAAGAGCACAATTGCAAAGCAGAAAAGAAGAGCCTTATTTAGCAAGCGGTTGTTGCTCTCCAAGTTGATGAAACAATTAGCTGGAGATGATGCCCTGGTGCCATTCTGCTCTTTTAATAGCACCACGATGCTCCTTTGCCAGGGCAAGCCTCTTTGTAGGTTTAATAAACCATGTGAAACCACACACGACATTTCTCACATTGGGCTCTTCAGACCTTGTAGAGGGAAGATTTAGCTGGCCAAGGGGAACATGATCCTCCTGGAGGAGCAAACTGATCTCCCAACAAGGATATTCTCAGCCTGTGAATGCAATTAATAAAAGCTGGAGCAAACCTCCTCTTACAAATGTCTGCAGCAGCCAGAGAGGAGCTGCTGTAGCAGACGCTGTCCTCATCCCCCCATGCTGGTACAAGCTGTGCTCTGTGATGTCTGGTGAGGGTAGGGGTGAGAGCTGCTCTGAGCCACACAAGAGTGACAGTTTTCCATATTCCTGACAGCCTCTATTAAGCCATACACGGAGATTGATGAAAAGCTCCTCTGCAAAGTGGTGTTGCCACAGATCAGAGCAGTTCAAGCAGCTGTTGGGTTAGAGCACTGTCCTTTATTTATTTCCTGGTGACTCTTCCACTACTTTTTCTGGAAGCAGATAGTGTTGTTTGCCTGGCTGCAAGCTGAGCTTGATGCTAAATCTGCTGGAAATGCTGAGCAGCGGATGCCTCTTTACCTTCTGTGCAATTGCATATGGATTGGTTCCTGCAAGAGTTTCTAATAAACATTTTGATGGCCCTGTTTTTTCAGCCACATAGGAAGGTGATCATAAAAAGGAAAAAAAAAATCCCAGAGGAAAGGAGATTAAAATTATCAGTGATCTCAGCTCCCTGTGTTTCAGTTAAACAACATTTTTAATACTGTCTGCAGTGCATGTACTATGTCTGTGCTCCCCTCTCTTGACAGGTCCCCAAATCACATTCACTGCCATTCATTATGTGCAATGGAATAAAACATTTATTCCAAGTCATGTTTTATTCCTGGGAAAATATCTATTTCTGCAAGCTCCAGACATCTTTTTAACTATTAGCACTTCCCTTTGTGGCCCTGGGCTCCCTGCCCAGAAGATGAGTCCTGCAGGTCTTGGTGGGATCATGTCACCATGCACTGCAGCCCTGGTGGGACAGGCACAGGTTTTGCAGCCTCTCATGGCTGCAGATAACACAGCCTGGCTTTGAAAATTTGACTGCAACATTCTTGGTGTTTCTTGTAATCCCTCTCCATGTTGCTATGACAGGAATCTTGCAGCCAGTGTGAGGAGGGGTGCATTGTATTTTGCTGAAGTCCATAGAATTTTCTTTTTTAATTTAATGAGCTTTTGGTCAGCACTTGGATTTTATTTTAGGAATAGAACTAATGGCAATGCAGCACCCCTTTCCTGAAATGTCTACTGTCCTGTGACCAGAGTGCACTGGGATTCACCCTTGTTCCAAAGTGAGGAAGCTATGGCCCAAAGGGGCATACAATTATTTAATGGGCAGCAGGAAGCTGTATGTTCTGACTCCAGCTCTTCCCTGCCTTTTAACTCCTGTTAACTTAACCCAACCATTAAGTGTGCAGCCTGTGAAAATGAGCATCCTCTGCTGTACCCCGTGCAGATGAAGCAGCGGGGCTCCCTTCCAGCAGCCCTTTGCCCCTGACAGCCAGCCAAAACCTCAAGTCACCTGAAGATAAAACAAAGTGCTGAAGGCAGACGGGAGTGCAGAAACACAGGAAATTCAGGGTTTGAGCTTTATAGCTGGTCCCCAGCCCACTTCTGTTATTGACACCTTCAATAAATCAGCTCAGCAAAGGTGCATGCGAAGAAAGATTCACTGTGGCTCAGTGACAGCTTTTCTGTTCAGAGCCTACAAATCACCCAGGGAGCTTCATTTTCTGCCTGAAGGTGCCTCTCAGGGCTCTGCTCTGTGTGGTGCTTCTTGCACTACCTGTGGGCACAAGGAAGATGGGCTTCACCCTCTGCTTGTCCTTGGCAGAGAAGGGCATTTCATTGTGTAAAGGGAACGTCGTGGAGTCATGGCTGTAACAGAGGTATTTATAAACAGCACATTCAACAAGCAGCAGTCCAGTACAGCCTGGACTTCTGTGGTTTCATTTTGCACATAGGACCCAGCTCCACCATCCTCTTCTGGCCTCATCTCCCATGGGATGTGCCCACCACAGAAGGGACAGAACTTGTTCAACCAAGAGCTGACTCACAGAATAAACAAGAGCTTAGTTTGGCTCTGGCTCTTCACGAAACCAGTGAGGATGTTACAAGCATCACAACTCTGAACACTGCAACAAATTTGGCTGAAAATGGCCAATGCTTTTAGGAGTTATTAGGAAGGATAGTCTATATGCTCTGTTAAGCCTTGTTTCCTGAGGAATCCAGGCTAAAATATTGCTTAGATCTCTTAAGGCAGTTATGCCCAAATGCACATGCTACTTTAAATCAAAAAGCATGAAAGCAAATTAAGGTTTTAAATCACCAGAGGTCAATTACCAAGTGGCTATTGCAACCTGTTATCTTTGCTGAACTACTGTGCAGGCATGAACATCTAAATCAGTGCTGTTTAACCCAGAGCTCTCAGAACAGGGCTTTCTCGGTGCTGCTGAATCTCACTGCTCTGCAATCATCTTGCTTTCACATTGCTGTAGGAACAATAGAAAACAAAATCTCTGTAAGGTTCAAGTGTACCTCTTAACCATCCTCAGTCATCCAAGTAGACCTAACCTGACTTGACTTTCTTATAAGTATTCACTAAGCTGTTTCAATTCTTAGAATACTCTGTATATTTTAAATCTCCCAGTATCTGTAATTCAGAATACCTTCAAGATATCTTTGCCACCTTTCATTCCCACTACTTTCATAGCAGGAACTATTTCTTCCTTTACTGAAAACCAGCTATCACTGGTTTGGACTGGGGTACCAGCCCAACTCTGTTTAGGGTTCTGCACTGGCTAGAGTTACAATGAAGTCAGCGTAGAGGTGTGATTATTTGTGATTTGATTATGAAGCAGTTGAATTTTGCAAAGCAGAAGGGACTTTAAGTTTCTGTTTTCATAACTCTGGATGTTATGGCTTTGGGCTTTTCTGATCTACAGTGGACAATTGTTCCCATAACTAGAATTGTCTCAATTTATTTCCTAAAGGGAAGAATCCATCCAAAATTAATATTGTCAGCAGCAAAAGAACTAACTTTTGGGAAGAAGACAGCATATGCTATAAAAAGCCATGACCCCACAAACACAATTTTCCCCTATAGACTGGTAATGACTCATTTCAGTGTTGAAAACATAATTGAATTGCTCCTTGCAGCAATTAGGAGAGTCTGTCGATGTGCAACTACTTAATTGTGTTTTCATACTGCGGACTTTCTGTGGCAAGCTGAATGCACCATTCTGATGCTGAAATTATTGGTCTTTGCTGCTTGTTTTTTTCCTGAACTCTATCCTGGACAAGAACTCAGAGATGGGAGAGTGGTGGGGGTTTTGCTGACTACAGGCCAGGGTCTTCCTCAGCTGTCTGAACTGGTCACTGTCCCATGGCTGGTTAAACCTTTAGCAGCTCGTGGTGCTGAACTGTGCTTGCCCCCTGCCCACCCCACTCAAGGTGAGGGTGGTTAGCAAAGAGCTCTGGGTTAAACTGCTTGTGCTAATCCATTTGTTATGTCTCAAGGGGATTAGGGAGCAGTCACACACACGGCTTTGGTAAAACTCAGACACTAAAAGAAGGGGAAGTGATATATATTGGGGCAGAAAGTACCATCTGAAGGTGGCCTGGACTCACCATCTGTGCAAAGCAAACAGAATGGCTAGGAAAGAAAAAAAAAAGAAATATTATGTTCTGTCCATCCCTGACAGCCAAATGCATAGGCACCCTCAGCAAGGCTCAGTCCCCATGGAAGCTGGCTCATGTGTCTGGCTTAAGCAAAAACACAAGTCCCAGTAGGGCCAGATGTTAAAATAGCAAGGGCAGAATTCACCTGGTTAGAGTGGCCTGGAGTTGCCTCTCCGGTGCAAGGAAATTCCTCTTTAACAAGGGGGTTTTTATATGCTCATCCACAGAGAGAAAGAAAGAAAAAACATTGTTTGTTTCTGTGCTGAGGGGAGCCTCAGAGATATCCAAGTGGCTGCTGGAAGGTGTGAGGCACCCAGGGAAAGAAAGCTGTGCCCAGGAACATCAGGATTCCTTGTTAAGGGATTGTGTAGGGAAAAGCCAGCAGGTCTCTCTGCTGCTCTGGCTGCCTGCCACATTTCCAAGCAGGAGCCAGCTCTGTCTGGGCAGCTGGAGCTGCTTGAGGACTCTGCCAATGACAAGGCAGCCAGCTTGTGAGAGTGAGAGGTGGTCAGGCTGTCAGAAACCACCTCTTACTTGGTGCTGCAATGGAGAGGACAAATGCAGTTCCCTTGCTCTGGCCAAGAGCAGCACCCTGGGCAAAAAAGCACCTCTACCTGCCCATCGGCCTTTGTGATTTGATACGGGCAAGTGGATGCAGAGCTTTGATCATAAAATCTGGTGTTTTGGGAGGGCTTCAAGTTCTTATTGCATTTATGTAGCATACTTTCACTTCAGTGCTGCAAAATTATCATTTTATCTCGAGTCCTACTGCCAGCCAGCTGCAGCAGTTATGTTAGCACAGTCAACCTGTAGCATCCCAGTTGAGCACATTACAAAACCATCAAATGATTTGATTTGGCTGCTGAAACATCCGAGAGAATAAGCTGTATCCTCCAAACCAGAAGCTTTGGAGCTAGATCAGAGTGTCTTCAAATCCCAAAGAGAGTTCAGACCCAGGACTGCTCCCAGGCCTGGTTGTTCCACAGCAGGATCTCAGATACCTCTCTGAAACTTCTGCCATTAACAAAGATGAGTCAAGTGGGTCATTTTTGCAGCCAATATCTTGTCTGAGTCATGAGTTAAAACATTGTGTTAGTGAAATACTGAGTTTCACATGATGATATACTGTTATTTTTGCAAGAATTGTTTTGTTGTCATTAGAAAAAAGGGTAATTCTACTCAAAATGAGAAGACTTGTCTGGTCTTGGCTGATTAGCATTGATAAATGGATTTGGAGAATGAAGTCAAGTTAGGAATTTCTGCTCTCTGGCAACTTCATATTCATTACGAATGTCTAGCAGGGGTTTCAGTCATGCTGCTTTGCACTTGGAAACAGTTTAGCTCAGCTCCAGACAGTGTGGGAACAGTCAAAAATGCCAGGAAATATATCTGGTGATGCCACCAGAGAGAGGAGAGAGATCTGAGGGGTAGTAGCAAGAGCTGGGAGCCAGACAAGCCCATAAACAGCTCAAAGGAAGTCAAAAGTGGCATCTCTCTCCCTTCTAATGGGTAAAGAGAAGGAAGACCATCCAGCTCGGTCATAACACAAGAGAATTGGGAATGTTTGAAGGATGTGTTTTGGGGACCCTTAGGGGTGTCAGGTGCTGTTGGGAGCTGTGGGAGCTGCTGTCCCACCACGGCAGGGCTGGTGGGGAGGGCTGAAGCCCAGGACTGGCATGCTGAGGGATCTGGGCTCTGCTGTTAGTGGGATTGGACAGGAAAAAAAGAGGATTTTTTTTTCACAGTATAAATGTGTGTTTCAATTTTTGTGCTTCAAAATATCATCCCCCTCCTTTCAAGGGGCCAAACTTTGTTTCAGACCAAGACCTGAAATAAAATACCATGTTTTGCTTAGGGATTGTGTTGGTTGCTGGTTGATTTTCAAACCATCAGTGAACCACATAGTGGGTTGTTCAGAGAGTACTAATTGATATTCAATCACCACAATGGGAAACTGAGGCACAGATGGGCTTCCCCTCCCCAAAGTTTGGTGCCAGAGCTGGCAGTGGGATCCAGTTCCCTTTGGTACAACTCCCTGTCTAACTGGACCCCTAAGCAATTCCTACGGAGAACAGATATTGATTTTTTCACGGATTGTTAGGGCAAGGCTGAGCGTAGGGTTCCAAAATTTCTGGATGCAATTCTAAAACTGGAAATCAGGGGGAAAAAAAAATTAAAGAAACAAGGCTCCTGGGAAGCAGGAATGGCAGCTGAGCCAGGTCCAGCAGATCCATCCTGTGCCTCTGGGCCCTGCCCATGGCATCCTGGTCCTCTCTCAGGTGTGCAGGAGGATCCCCTTACAGCAGTGGGATGCTGATTCCTTTTGTGTTGCCGGATCCCTGATGGCGTGGGTTAATTGAATGGACATATTTCATTAAACAAAGCCTTCACCATCTGTTCCATCCCAATTAGAAATGCAGAAAAGAACATATTTCTCAATGACAATGGCAGGGAGGGGGAAAAGATATCAGTGGTTTCAAATCATGTAAAATTTTTCTGCAAGACAGACTCACAGCTGGGAAGTTCAGTTTTTTTCTTGGGCCAGGCTCCCAGATCTTTAATTTCCCTCCCTGAAACACCAGTTTGGCTGGGTAGGAACTTCTGCAGTGTTGTCCCTCACATGATTTGGGAAGGGGATGGGGGGTTCTGTTTGCTCTGCTCATTCCTGGGACCAAGGCAGTAAGGAAAGATCTCCCGATGAATTGTTATACTGTTTTGCCTTCCTGGTGTTGGAAATCCCACACTGATGCTATGCTGAGTTGCCATCTCTTCCTGAGGGGTGATGAACTTCCAAGCTGAACTGAGGTACTGAGTAAAAGAACTCTTAGATTTTAAATTGCAAATAACAGTGACATATGGACAGGAAAAAGTTATTCTCTGAAATTAAAGAGCCATAGGTGTGAACCACAGTTTCTGTCCATGTCTTGTGTGTATGGCTAAGAATGTGTTTATTTTCTGCTCCATCAATTTGCTGGGTATGTCGGGAAGCAGCAGTTGTCTGCTGGGGGAGGCAAGAGGGGGGTGCAGAAGCAAATGCCTGATGTTGTCCTAGGAGATGATTTCCAAACCAGGAGGCAGGTTTGCTCCGACCTTTAGGAGGCAGAGCTGATTTGTTTTATTGCTGTGGTGTGTTTCATCTTTATGTTCCCATTAATCATTTTCATTCAAATGAAACCTGCAGGCATGCAATGTGCAGAACTCCTTTCATCAAGTCCTTGTGTGTGTGTACGTGTTTGTGTTTCTTTAAAAAAATACCGCAGCCAATTCTGTTAAATTATTAGCCCTGTAATTCTCAAATTTACTGTCACCCTCAGGTAAAATTGCTGCTGCAACTAAATAAAACCCCTGGAAATGAATTGCAGCTCTTGACAGCCCTTAAGCCCTTGAGGCATTTAAATTCAGGATTTAGCGCAGGATTATTACTTCAGTGCAGCAGTTAGCCGCGTCTTTGGCAGAGCTGCCTGCCACACTCACTCCTGATTCCAGCGCTGCCACGATGGCCCCTTTTGTTGTGCCTGCCTGATGTAAGTGTGGGATGAGCATCCCGCACTGCCTCAGGAGCCGCTGGAGACTCGCAGCCGGAATTCCTTCACATCTCGCTCCTGCCGCACTGTCCAAGCCCCTCATTTCCCAACCACAGCCGCCTTGGCAAAAATTCCAGTGCCTTTTTCTGTTTGTTTGCTGGCGGTGTTGCTTTCCTGATGGCAGCAGCTCCACAGGAGGCGTCGTTTTGCTGTTTTTTAATGGCTTCAAACTCTCTTTATTGCTGAAGCCAGCGTGTCCACCTGCTGAAGGGGCTGTGCACGGCTCGGTGACACGGCTGTGGCCTCGGAGCCAGCAGTGCATGGAGGGGCAGGAGGAGTGCGGGGGCTGCTGGATCAGGTCCTGCTCCCAGATACTCAGAGATGCTGGCGCAGGAGAGTGAAACCAGCCAAGGAAGTTGAAGCTGTGCAGAGCGCCAGCAGGGATATGTCCTTTTCCTCTTTATTCATGTTAATGCTCTGGTGGCAGCCTGAATTATACCCTCTCCTTTTGAGACTTGCATCTTGGACTACTGTCCTTCTGCAAAGACAGTGTCAAAGCCTTTCCTGTGCCACTGCACAGGAGAGGAGGGAGCACACCCTGAGCAGCAGTGCTTGAGGCATGAGATTGTGTCTGGGGAAGGGATTCAAGCTTGGGGAACCAGAGGCAGTGCAGCTAATCAGAAGGTTTACCCCTGGAGATAAATATGTCATGGTAGCAAGGCTTATTGATAATATCCGAGGCCTTGGCAGGCAGTTCTGGGTTCTGATGTTCAGCAGGAGGTCACCAGCAGAAAGACAGAAGAGAAATATCGCCATGCTCTTTATTTTGTAGTGTCTCTGAAGAAAATCTTAACCCCATGACAGTCTTAGTCCTGATTAAATACCCTGTGTGAATACTGATGAATTAATGAGCACTTGAACTCAGAGAGAGCTTCTGGCCAGCTTCTGCTGATCCTAGGCAGTGCTAGTCTTGATGCTCAGTGGTTCTGAGCAATT
Organism: Aleadryas rufinucha; assembly: GCA_013397815.1. Taxonomy (NCBI): domain Eukaryota; kingdom Metazoa; phylum Chordata; class Aves; order Passeriformes; genus Aleadryas; species Aleadryas rufinucha. The sequence goes on along the minus strand of VZTH01016797.1, from coordinate 691,082 downwards.
TGGATATTCTAAGATCAGGATGGTCCTTTTTGTCTCCCACCCACATCCCAGCTCTGACAGATTTGAAGACACCATCAGCCTTTGGAAGAAGGAAAAACAAGTCTCACTCTATCCAGAGCCAGTTACATCAGAAAAGAGCCCAAACAGGCTTCTCTCACTTGCTATTTGTGCTCAGCTCCTGATCACTGCAGCTGCGAGACATTTATAAACAGACCTAAAATACATCTGTGCTAATTGCTGACAACTCTGCTTGATGACCAAATCTCAAAGAAGACCAATATGGTGATGGTCCCCAGGCTCCTTAGAAGATGGCTGTTTCTGAGCCCACAGGCAATCTTGGCCAAGTCTCTGGTGAAGAATCCATAATTCAGACTTTTAGTGGTGAGACGCTGAATTAGTGTGTGAGTTTTGCTTGTCCCTCACCCAGGCTCCCGGAGGAGAGGATGCAGAGGCAGGCGGTGCAGAGGGGCTGTTAGGGTGAGGGATGGGACCTGCTCTAACCCAGATAAAGCGATGAGCATGGGCTTTGCAGCATCCCCAGTGTCACTGCCAGCTCAGCGGGCAGCCACGGGTTCGGGTGTGTCCGAGCTGGAGGTGGCAGCAGCCCTCTGAGCAGCACTGGGGGGAGGCAGGGACAGGTAATGCCAGAGGAGAGCGGGGAACGGCAGAACTTGGCACTCTGGAAAGGTTTATGAGCTGGAGACCGGGGCTGCAGGAGAGTCAGCCAGGATTCAGTGCAGTGTCCAGGCTAATTACGCCTGGGGATCCTGTGCTGAGCACAGGCAGCTCTGAGCCCCTGCACACAGATGTCTCTCCCCCACACTCCACTGAGCCGCGTAATGGAGAGCTGACTGTTTGTGACAATTTAGGGCTGTGCTCCGGCTGGAAGGTCAGTGTAAATTAGGATGGCATGATGAGAATAGTGAGGACATAACTGATGGGCTTAGCATTTTCTAGCCAGGAATAAACAAATTCCCAAGTGTCACAAATTTAAAATGAGTGAAAAGAGTTCAGCCCTCTCCTCAGTGCACTTGTGTCTCCACTGACAGGCACTAATGGGATATTAGAAGCCAGCAAAAACAGCTTTAGCAAACCTTAAGCACAGAGCAGTGCTCAGACACTTCTCTGCTTTCAGGGTCTTGGGTAAAAGGTGTGCCTACCTTGGGAGAAGAAACATCCTGCTGTGGGAGGCGAACAGGCTGTGTGCCTCAGCTGCAAGACTGAAAAATAGGGCCCTGTTAGTGTCCAGTGGCCTCAGAGAGCCAAACCAGTCCTGTCAGCTGTGGGCAGTTCCATCCTCTCCCTCAAACAGCACTGAGCACATCTCCCTCCCAGCTCTGGGCTGCGCTTCTGGGCACCAATGTTGGAACAAATTGTGTCCTGGGACTCCGATTTTAGACGTGGACATTTGACCAGCTACGACGGAGAGCACAGCAGGATGCAAAGAGAATCTGTCACAGCCTCAAGCCATGTTGTCTAGCAGGAGGAGGGAAGGAAGTCCTGGCATGTAGGACCTTCATGGTTGTTGGACAAGCGCTGGGCACAGCTGGCTCTGGGCTCAGGGATGGGTTCAGAGTTTGCTGCTGCAGACTTGGGCTGTGATTGTGTTGTAGAGCTGAGAGTAATGGCTAATTAATCTGCTGAGTGACAGAGCTGGGGGAGCAAACCTGCCTCTCCTGGGCCCAGTTCCAACCACAGGCATTACATGCCCTGCTCTGTGCAGATGGAAAGTTGCATGAACTGTTCATGTGCCACCAAATCCCTGCTCAGGACTGAAAAGCTATGAGCAGCTTTCCCCTCCTCTCCTGGTGAGGTTAAACAGAGAAAAGGGGTACCCTTTCCCTTCCCATTTTCCTTCCCATTTCCCCAAGCTTAAAATCCAGGTAGCTGCCACAGAGGCAGTGAAAAAAGAAATAATTCCTATGGTTGTATTCCTGTCCAGAAAATAAATGGTGTGTGCCTGCATGTATGTGCACACACACACACACACAAATGATGCATTTTAATTATCCTCATAAAGGATGAGGAACGTGCATCTGGGCATGACTGTGAGCCAGGAACAATGCTCTCATTTCCCCACCATTGCTTTATCCCTTTTGACCTTAATTTGAATCCCTCTGAGCTGGATGGTTGCATCTGTCGGGGCGGCTGTACCTTAACCTGCTGGGACCAAAAGCCTGACGCAGGGAATCTCTGTGCCATCCGTCTGTGCCCGCGGCCTGGCGTTACCTGATGTTCTCCCAATCCCTCCCTCGCTGCCCCCACCCTCCCGTGCTTGGTGCGTTCAACCTGCATCCGCCCTAATTACTTCAAGCAGAGGCTGAGCACGGGCGGTGCTGTCCCTGCCCCGGGGCTGCAGCCATTGGGGTGGGCAGGGAGGCAAATGAGGTGATTCCCATTAATTCCACCTCTGTCATTTCCCTGCCTGCAGCCTGGCTGATGAGCTTGTCAGCCCTCAGATGACAGCAGGACAGAAGTTCAGCTTTTGCTAACAATGCCCAAGGAGCTTGATCTGAGTAGCATGACCATGCTATTGTAGAAGGGCTCTGACTCAGTCTGCCTTTGCACAGCTTTGCTGCAAAACTTTTCCAGCCTAGATGGAGCCTGTGTCCTGCAGATCTTCCCAGACTAATCTGTTAAATGATCCCCCCCTTTCAGTGAGTGTCACTTCAGCCATTAGTCACAGTCCGAGGCTCTGCAGGCTGTTTCTGTTTAGGTGGAAAGGGATTGGGGTGAGGGGGTGCTGTGTGTGGAGTGTGAGCAGAGGGTTGGTTCCTGAACCCTCTTTCTCAGGGGTGTCTGCACAGGTTTCTTTAAAAATAGCTCCAGGCAAGTACTTCCAGTGCCTGAAGGCAACTGGAGACCCCAGAACTGTGTGGTGGCTTGTGAGCCTGGGTTTACAGAGACTTGATGCAATGGGGTGACCCCACAACATGATCACATCATCTGCCTGTGATACCCACAGGAACAGCTGTCAAATCAGCCTTAGGCTCTGCTCTGTGTTTCCCCTCAGTGTTTGGTCTCTTCAGGCATGCCTAAGCTCAGTGCTTTTCTGCATCTGCTCCTCCCTTGCCCACCTCCTTCCCTGCTCTGCTGTCCCTCTCTCCAGAGCATCTCCTGGTTTGCATCTCCTTGGCAATGGGGAGGGACAAGAGCTGGTTGTTGTGTCCCACCCCTCCCTGACCTGCTGAGCTGCTTTTCATCCTTGGCTGATAGCAATTAGAAGGCCCCAAATTGTAGCATCTCCCAGCCTGAGGGAGGACAATCCTGGGGTTCACCACAACCCACCCCAAGAAGAGATTCTCCCAAATCCCATGCAGTTTCCAAGTGGCCGTGGTTTATCCTTCCTGGTGCTGCCATGGGTTCATACCTTGTAGCATCCTCGCTCTTTCCCTGTAGCAATTCCTGCAAAATCTGGGCAGGGATGGCTTTCTAAGGTTGGCTGGACCCTGTCATTCTTCTGGCTCTTTCCAAGCAGCACATCAGTGCTGACCCTGCCAGACTGCATCAGAACAAAAGAGCGGAGCCTCTTCTCGCTCCCTTGTTATTTATTTATTTCGAGGCGAGTGGCGGGAGCCTGGCGGGATCCGGCTCCCTCCTCAGGAGGCAGAGTTAGCAGAAGGTCTGCTCAGATGGTGCAGCGGGCAGATGGCTGCAGGAAACCCCCAGGGCAATGCTGACTAAAGAGCACAAACTGCTCTGGGCCACGGCCAGGAGGAGGCAGGGACGGCCAGGAGGGAGGGAGGGATGGTCCGGAGGAGGGAGGGATGTGTGGGAAAGCAGAGAGCAGTACCCAGCCCATCCGCGGTGTGCTCCCCAGCAGGTTCCTGCCTTGCTAGCGGTGTGGTCCGCAGCAGCTCTGGGAGGGGATGCAGGGACCATCTGGTCAGTGCTGCTGCTCTCTTTGGCAGGAGGAGGTCCGGGAGTGGTGGCTGGGGCTGCTGGTAGACCACGAGTGGTTCTGCCTGTCCTGGCTGGCTCAGCAGGAAAACTGAGCTGGAAAAGCCATGAACGTGTCTCCCTGCTGGGAAGGGAGTGAATCATAGCAAGGATGGAAATCAGGTGATGGCTCCCTCTGGAAGCTGGGGGCTGGAGGTGGCTGCATCAAGGTGAAATTGAGGGTTTGGCGGTTTTTTCCTCTGTAGCCAATTTGTGATTAATATATCTGCTTTCATGAATTTGAATTCCTCAGTTGAACCTTACCTCCGGCATCCAGATGCTGCAATTCGGCTGTGACTGTGGTAACAAATGTTACCCTTGTCCACTTTGTCTTTTGTATTGGTTTCATAAGAAACCAGAGTGTGAAAACACAGCACCATCAAACCTAGATACAGCAGGTTATTCCGCAGTAAACAGGATAATCAATTGCTCAGTATCCCCGTGCCTGCTAACATTGCATCTGTTTGAAGTATGTTTTTCGGTGAAAAGATGGCTCTGCATAATGCATAAAACCTCTCGTCTCCATCAATATATCTGGCCAACAAGGACTGAGCTGGAATTTGAACTGACTAGAGTTCACTCTTTTACCACTTTTTTTCTGTTTTAAAGGTTAACTTTTCTTTCTTAAATGGAGTGTTACCATCCTTTTGGAAAAGACAGTGTAAGGACTGGGGAAATAATAGTGGTTGAAAACGGCTAATTGAGCTATAGGAAAATATAATTTACGAAAGGAAAAATAACTCTCCTAGTCAGTGCATTAACTCATGTCATGACTTTTTAATGGCAGTGTTATAGGTTAATTAGTATCTGTGCTGTCCTTGTGCCTACCAGAGTTATTCACAAAGGATCATGGTCTCATTAGGTAGGACTCCCATAAAGACAACCCTTCTATAAGTGGTTTAATATCTGTGTGCGTGTGTAGAAATGTTTTGCTATTATCAGCAGAAAAGGATATTAAAGGAACCAGAAATTAAAATACCTGCACGCTATTGAGATGCTGACTGAGGGCTTAGAGAGGAAGTATTTTCTCTTGGATTTTCCTACACTTCGGCTTTGTTAACCTGCTTTGGGACTGAATTCGGGCACTGAGAGCTGCAAAGTGTTTCTTTCCTTTGAAGGACCCTGCTTGCTCTTGTGGAGCAGCCGGAATGGCAATGATCGGCCTCCTCTGAGCATCACCGGGTGCTAACACAGGATTAATGTTGCATGGGCCTTCAGTCTGCTGAGGGAACACAGCAACTGCCTGAGGTAATGCAGCGTTCCTCCTTGGAATAGAGAGGGGGAAATAGGCAAAACGACCTTTCAGCTGTGAAAGTGAATGGAAATGGGAGTGTCTGCGTCTGAAAGAAGAGGCAGAGAGGGCTGGGTGAAATGCTCCCCGTGTCTGAGGGGAAGGCTGAGGAAAGCCATGGTTTTTGTCCCTCATTCTCTGTATGTGTGTCATACACATCCCCTCTCTTTGACATACACATCCCCTCTCTTCCCTTCTCTCTTTGCTTCCCTGTAACTCACAGCTGCCCTGTTCCCCAGAAGAAATGGGGTGGATGGGATAGCATAGCAAAAAATCTTGGTTTCTCCTGGAGTTTCCAGACTGATGGTGGTCCCCACCACGGCAGGGCAGGGATTTCTGCCCTGCTGCCCAGCAGGTCTGGTTTCCAGAGGGCTTTGCAGCTTGAGAAGGGCTAGTGGGTACTAAAACCTCAGACCTCGTGCATTTGAGAGAATTTGTAGCAATTCAAACAGATAATTATGGCAGCTGTACCAGAAGCATTCTGTGGTGGGATTTCCATGACCGGTGTCAGAGGGATGAGTAAGCACAGCCCAGAGGAGAGCTGTGCATCCTCACAAACCCTCCACCAACTGCACACCCAGAGAAAACAAGGGAGGGTGAGTCTGGACAATCACCTCCCTCTGGTCAGCCAGGCCTCCCAGGACAGGGATGAAGTTTACACTGCAGAATGTCGGTGTCTCCCAGCCCTGCTCACACTCTGCCTTTGCCAAGAACCGGGATGCAGCACCAGGTCACATGTGACAGCGTGACTTCTGGGCTACATCTAACTCAGATTTTGCAGAGAAATGGTAAAAAACCCTTGGTGTACTGTTGATCCTCAGACTCAGGCTGGGGTAAGAAGCCTTAAATGTTAAACCTCTTTGTCAGCTTGCTTTCTTTGGAACGGTATAAACACCTCTGAAAGTACAAAAAATTGCAGTTTTTTTGTTACTACTGCAGTCTGCTTCATAGAAGATGTCTTAGGACAAAGAATCCATGAGATTTATAAAAACCAGTATGAAAATCTGCCTTTCACTTAGCTTTCCCCGGGAAGGAATATTTGTCAAGTTGACAGCACCAGAGCTGCATCTTCTTTTGAATCTTGAAAAGCAGATCACGGGCAAGACTAAAGGAAATGGTGACCATTTGGTTCCTGGAGAGAAGCCCAATTACTTCATTAAAGGAGAGTTGTCACATGCTTGTTTCTTAAATCCCGCTAAATACCTGCTTAGCGGCATTATTGACAGGCTTTTCTCATGAACATTGAGCTGTTAAGCTGCTCCTGGTTTACAGCAAGAGGTTAAAGGATTTCTCAAAGCTCCCAATGAAAGCCTTACTAACTGGATTAACTGCTAACATGGATTTAGGCTTTGAGTCAGATTAACCCCCATTGCTCAAAGTAGGTTCTACTTGTTCATCTTTTCTTCCCTTTGTCTTCTTTCTTCCCAGCTTTTCTCGTTTTTTTATTGTAAGGAATAAGGGAAAAATAAGCCTCCGTGCTTGTGTTTGAGCAGTGGGACATTGGAGGCACCTCCTGGGCTGGGTGGTGGCCTGGCCCTGTCAAGATGTGACAGTTCCTATTTGGAAAACAGGGAGAGTTGTGACAAGAATAAGGAGAGTTATCAATTGGTCTGCAAATGTGACTTCTGCTTGCCTTTGCTAATCTCTTCCTTAGATTTCCTCAGCAGCATGAGAATCATGAACTCTGTTTTTATACCGTGATTTAACTATTTACACACCTGCCTGGGCAGTTAGCAGGGAAAGTACCTCAAACTGGGTAACCCATGCTCTTCACAGCACCAAAGACGTGAAGTTAATCTCATTTAGGCTGTAGTGAAATGTGTGTTTCTTCAGCATCTTAGGAGGACTGAAGCACCATCTGAGCTCCTGCCTTTGGCTGATTGTTTCTGCCATTGCACTGTTTTCTAGGCAAGTGTTTGTGTTTGTAAGCAAGTTAAAGCATCTACTGCCCCATTTTGAGGCATTATCCGCTCTCCTCTGTGTTCCCATCCACGAGCAGTCTGGATCGCTGATAAAGGAGTGAATTAGCAACCCCACTCATTGCTGTGTCATGGCCATGGTCGGGGGATGGTCTGGTGAAGTGAGGGTCTGCTCCAGCCCATTTCGCAGGACCTGCAGTGCAGGAATCTGTTAGAAAATGCTGAAGGATATCAGAGGAAAGCAAACAGAGATGTAGTCTGGAAGGAGCCGGGGCGCAGCACTGTGGTTGCTCTTGCCTGACCAAACTGGCACATGAGTTGATTCCCAGCCCAGAAAAGAGATCAAGGAATGGAGCCAAGGCTTTTTCTGCTTCTCTGTCATCTGCTTGTTGCACTGCTCAGACCTCTCAATTACTTTTCTCCCAGTGTGACCAGCGATGCCACGGCCATGTGATGTCCAGCCCACCGAGGTCACAGCCCAGTGTGGCCCACCCAGGCTGGCAAAGTGTTCGTCTGTCCCTGGGGAGGGAATCTTGTACCAGGGCCACTCAGAGTTCCCCTCAGGGTCGTGGCTTGTCCCCAGGGATTGGAGCTGTCCCATTTAGCTCTGTCTGCTGTGCTGGCTGGGATCTGTGTCCAGCTGGCTGAGGACTATGTTGCTAAACAGAGACTGAAATGTAAGGAGCTCTTGCAGAGTGTTTGTACCCTGCTGAATATCACCCCCGAGTGTGTCCAGCCCCTGGCAGCCCTGGGTGCAGCTGGGTCTCACAGTGTCACTGTGCTTTTCAGACAGTGCTGTGTCTAAGCTTGCTGTCTGATGATCCCAGAGGGCATTCAGGAGGTCCAGCAGTGCCCTGCCTTTCTCTGGGCCCCTCGGGGGTTTATGCACATCTGTTCTGCTTTGTGGCCAGCCCCCCTCTCAAACTGCTGAGACTCCTCTTCTCTAAAAACCATCAGCAGGATCCAGACAACTCTGCTTTCTCATTTCTCCCCAACACTCATCATCTCCCCTGTGCACTTCTTAATCTCATGTTCTCTGAGTCCCTCCCAGCTGCCTTTATCAGCATCTAACCCATTTTATCTGAATTGCTAACGTGCTTTCCGCCTTCCCCTCCACCTTCCTTACCCCCACCAAATGTCTCTTTAATCTCCCATCTGATCCTCCCTCCTGTTCCCGGAGAGCATCTCCTCCTCCTCCTCTTTCCTCCAGCCCATCAGGCTGCTCTGCTTTCTCCCCGGTCTGCACCAACACCCCCCAGCTGCTCAGCATCAGCCTGTTCCTGCCTCCTCACTGCCAGGGGAATCTCTCACACATTTCCTTTACTGATTTCTTCCCACACCCCACCAAACATCCCAGAGGGGACACCAGGTCACTTGTTTCGTGCTTCCTGTCAGCAAGTGCCGATTTCTTCGAGGCAATCAATCGCCCTGGGTGTGTGACACAGCTGATGCTGTCACACAGAGGCAGTGTCTCCCTGCAGGACCTCTGACAAAGGTCTCAGGGGGTGACATGGCCTGTCTGCCTGCTGGCACATCTTGCTCTCAGCACATGTAAGGACCTCCCGAAACCTCGCAAACTTAGGCAGAGCCGTGTTTCTCTGCAGTGCTGGTGCACTTAGCTGAGCACTTGGGGGCCATTCATATCCTGCCTCCCCTTTTTGGACATCTGAACAGTTATTTGTGGAATTTCTTATGGTTTGATATGTGGCATTTTACAGCACAGCTCTGTCATATCCTTTTTACATCAGATGACAGAATTAATGTTTCCTAGCGCTATGACTTGCAGTGAGATTGGCCAAAGAAATGGAAGAGGGGGAAAATAAAATGAAAATCTATCAGAAACACTAGGAGGAAGTAGGCTGTTTATGGGGCCCAAGGGAAGGTGACCCTCTCTGATTTAGTGTGGTGATAGGAAAGGGTTATGGGTAGATGGTTTGGAATGTGGCAGGATACACCACAGCTCTTAACATAGCCCTTTCCTCCCAGGGTACGAATTCACCTGCAATGTGACGAGCATGAAAGCAGAGAAGCTGTAACATGGATCTTCCTTTTTGTTCTTACAGATACTCCAGAGCTCTTCTGAGCTCCGTGCAAGTCGAAACAACATTAAGTTTCTCCACCTTATTCTCTCTATTGCTTTCATTCCCTTTGAGCTAAGGGAAGCAAAACCTTTGATGCATTGATAAGACTTTGCTTCCCACTGCCTGACATTCAAATGCCCCTTCACTGTAAATGCAGGGGCTCTGTCTGGGGAAGGGCCCTGCCTTCAATTGCACAGCAGTCGGGAGGCCCCCTGCCCTCCTGATCTTCTTAAGGGTCTGTTTTTGAAGAGCTCCTCATAGCAACTGTGGCATAAAAGCACTTGAGTGTGACTAAGTATTGGCTGTGATGGATTTCCTAGGTCTAATCCCCGGCACATTATCCCAGTGCTGGCTTTACAAGAAGAATGATGAATTTTAATCGCAAGTCAGAGACTTTCTGGTGTTCATGTTCCCCCTTTAAGGGAGGCACCAGACAGAGCTAGAAGCCATGAGATCTGAAATGGGCTGTGGCCACCTCTCTTTGTAGACAGGGTGGAGTCAAGTATGGATTTGAGTCTGAGATCTCAGCCTGGTGAGCCTGATCTCTCCCTGCCTCTGCCCAGTGGGTTTGTTATGGGACACCTCCTGGCAGCCCTGTCTGTTAATAACAGACACAGACACACAGATGAGGTGGGGTGTCAAAGCTTTGGGATTTTTCCATGTCACCTTTCACTGCTGGGAGACCCATCATTCTCCCAGGACTCCATTGGACGTAACTTAATAATCTTATCCCTGGAATAGGACTGACTTGCTTGTGGGGCTAATTTCCTTGTAGTCTGCTCCCCCAGTGCTGATCTACATGAGTGCTTTGTATTAAAGTGTGCAATTTGTGATATTTCATAGTTGAGAAACGCTTGCCAGGTGTTATTGGTTTGGATTTTGGCATGTAATGGCCGGGGTAGCAAGCACTAATAGATGCTTCTCTCCGACCATTTTCAGCAGTCACCTTGCCTGCTTCTTGCTGACATAGTTCTTACGGTAATTAATGAGCTGGCACATTCCTAGGAGCCTTGTCAATGAATTAATCTCTGCACAGAGGGAGCAGCTGAACACAGGTTTCCTCCTGTTGTCTCTGGCAGACAGGGGAGATGGAGAACCTGCAGGCAGGCAGAGAGGGGGCTGTGCAAGGAGTCCCTGCTTCAACAGGGGCTGAAATTATGCATCTTGCATATATTTTTGTACATCTGGTTTTATCCTCTTGAGCCCTCGTGTGTCTGATTAGAGTGTCCAGGGTGGTTACTTTTCCTGGCAAGGGAGTGCAGCTCATAATTAACTCAATGCTACAGGAGGAGGAGAGGTTCAGCTCCATCGGTTGTGTGAGCCCATCTGTGTGGAAAGATTTTGTCCAAGTAAGCAAAGACAGGTGAGATATAGAAGGGTGATCAACCCCAGCTGCTTCTTCTTGACAAATTGTGTTTCAAGATTGGTCAAATTCCAGCACTGAGGCTGGAAGTGAAACAGTGAGGGACAACAGTACCTTCCTGAGGGGCTCCAGACATAGGCTTTGTCCCACTGGAGGGAATGTCCATAAAGGCAGTGAAGGAACATTCCCTTCACCCTCCCAAGCACAGCAGATTGTAGGGACCCCACGGCCTTGCACTGCCATTCTTCTCTTCTGAATCTCATTATGCTCAGAGGCTGAGTGAATTTGAAAGAGCCCCTCCAGGCAGCCCCTGACCAGCTGTCCCCAAGGGCCACCTGTCACAGCTGACCTGCAGCTCCCCTTCTGCAATGTTTTATTAAACGCAGGGCAAAGCCCCTTCATGAATTACCACTAAGGCTTGGGGAAAGAGGAATGGGTGGTGGTCCCTGAAGTTGTTGCTAGTGTGAATAAGGCAGAAAACATGAATGTAAAGAATTTGTGGTTAAAACCACTGAGCTATGCCTTGACACTCCATTGGGGTCTGAGTTGCCGTTGCCTTCCTTGAGCCATCTCCTGGTGAGTGGATCAGTGGATCATTACACATCCTGTTTAGTGTTCAGGAGTCACTCCTGAAGAAGAGGAGAAATCTCTCCTCCTCCGGTGTGACACTCCTAAAGGAGAAGGCTTGGCACTTTAGCAGTAGAAGTGGAAATGACTCTGTAATGTGGGTCAGGGCAAGCCCAAGGTTTGATTTGCTGAAATGTCCATCACGGGGTCTTTGGCTGTGAATCACCTGGGCAGAAGGATGTTTAACTTTCGAGTTCAGGGGCTGTTCCTTGGTTTAGACAGAGTGTTAGGACAATAACCCAGCTGCACAGCCAATGTTGTATTAGAAGTCCCAGGGCTGCTGGTATTAATCCCAGCACCGGTCTAAAGTAACTCATGCCTCTGTTAGGAAAGAAAATGATATGTTTGCTTGAGGGACAAGGTGATCCGTGAGAACTAAGAAATGAATGTTTCCTTAGGGTATCTAGGAGCGAGACATAGAATTTACCTTCTGGTTTAGTACTTGCTTGCTTTACCCCCTCTGGTTGCTAGCCCTAACCAGCCATGGGGAAAACTCTTAAGGTTATGGCATATCTCTGTTTATTTGATTGTCCAAGAGAGTGTAAAATGGCCTAAACTAAAGTCAAGTCCATCCACAGGTAATGAGGGAATTGACTCAAGGGTTGAAACTGGCTACAGCTCTGCAGTGAAGCCACTGACTAAGCTCTTGGAGACAAGTTGGGTTATTGCTTGCCTGTGGGATACTGGCTCTCCCCTGGACTGTGCATGTTTTGCTTTCATTGTCACCAAAGACATCTCAGTGATGAAAACAAAAGAAAAGTAACATGACTGGTTTTTATAAAAATGTATTTCCCATTTTGGTTGAAAAGGGAATCCCCTAGGCTTCTACTTTTCTAAAATCATCCAGGTGCATCAGAGCGTTTCCAAACCAATTTGTCATCATTTCAGGGGCTGGCTGCCTGTAGGAACAGGGAGAGCAGTGATTGGGTGCTACCCCTTGGATGTACAGATCTGTTTGACCCAGACCCAACCCACAGCAACAAGAGGACTTTCACAGCATTTCTTCAGCTTCAGTGGATTACACTGAGCTGGATTCTGCACTGGTATTTCAGCTGTACTTTTATCAATGTAGAATTACACTAAAATGTCAGCTGGAGGAGCACGGGAATGCTGCACTCACACCTAGGGACATTTTTATGGTCAGTGGTGCAGCTAACACACACACATCCCATCCAGCACGGATACAGTGGCTGTCTTGCTCTATTGAACTGCTAAACTGTTTTTTGGTTCACAGAAGTGCTCTGAAACTGCAATGATAAACAGACCAGAAATTTCTACAGAGAGTGAAATATTTACCTACCACTGCCTTCCTGCTGCAGAATCCCTAGAGGTTTATGGTAAATTGCTCTCATTTGTGACCCCAAAGAGGTAGAGACATCCAAATTTAATGGCTGAATGAAATTCCTTCAAAGTGTTCGCACACACGTCCTTTAATGCTTCTCACATCGTGAGAAGCTGTGGATGCCCCATCCCTGGAAGTGTTCAGGGGCTTTGAACAACCTGGTCTAGCTGAAGGTGTCCCTGCCCATGGCAGGGGGAAAATGAGATAAAATTTAGGGTCCCTTCCAACCTAAACCATTCTGTGATTCTGTCTCAGAATATACACAACTCAGGGTGTTCTCAGCTGATCTCAGGGTGTTTGTCAGCTAATTTAGATGGTGACGCCATTCAATGGCAAGAGAGAGGCTCCCTCTGTGGTGTTTCCAGAGAAAAACTGAGTTGAGAGGTGTCTCAGATCTTTCAGGTAAAACTTCCCACAAAGATCTGTCGTGTTGCTGTGAATTAACAAACCAAGATCCATCTTGGTGGGATGGAAGGGAGAGGATGGAAACTTGCCAAGAAAATGCAATGTGAACCAATAAAATAAAAAAAGTTCTGGCAGCCCTCATGTTAGAAATCACATTGTGTGGCACTTATATTAAATACTGGTTTTAGTTTACAGCAGGCTGTAGCTGGTGGCTTCAGTTGTGTCACACAGAACAGAGTTCCAGTGCTTATTTTTGGTTAAACACTTTAAAGTGTTTTCTTTCTAAGTCTTCTAATAGCTTCTGTTTTAATTGTGCAGATTGTCCCAAACTGCCCTCTCAAATGTCAGGTTAGAAACAAATGTGCCAAATATGTTTTTTTTATGTTCTTGACCATGTCTGCATTGTATCATCTCATTCATCTTTCTGATTTCTCTTCAGTAGCCATTATCTTTGTAGCCTTTCTCCACAGAGAAAAATCTCAATTATCTTCACAATCCTTTTTGAAATTGTGTTCATTTTTTACCACTTCCTCTTGGGTTCGTGGCACAGATCTGATCACAGCACTCACCAAGGAAATTACTTGTGGTTTCCCTAGTGCACAGCACACTGGCATGTTCTGTTTCCCAATTTTTGACTCTGAAGCAGAAGTTTGACACATCTGCTCAAAACATCTGTGGTGTTTAGTGTTTGATCATGCTGAGCTGATCGAAATGACCTTTGCTTTCTCAGGCTTTCTTTCTCTCACCAAATGTTGCAGTGAGTTTAGATCCTTTCAGGCAAACTACCCCAACCCTTGCCATTGTCTACAGCAAACATTGCCTGAAGCTGTGCTGACCACCTCACTCATATTTGGCAGTCTTGTTGAAATGGTCCTTGCAAGTCTTGCTAAATTTTCTATTTCTCTGTTCATTTTTTCATCTCATTAGTCATTGTTTTCCAGCCAGAAGCTGAGAGGTACCTCCAAACCTTGCACTGACCAAAAGGCTTTTATGGGCCCCTTTCCTTCTCCCTTGAAGGCCGACCACAGGAAATCCAGACAAACCCAGTGTGGCTCTTTGCCTCCCTCAAGTGACTGGCACAAACACCGACCTCTGTGCAGCTGTAACACCCTCCTGTGGCTCAGACCCTCAGGTGTGCTCTTCACCTGGGAGGAGCTCGTCTCTATTTTTTCTCTTGTTTCTTTGGAAACATAGATCTGCAGATTTTTAGATCTAAGAGGCATTTTTCTTTGCCTGGGTGCATCAGGATGAGAGAATGATGGCCTCAGACTCTACTCTGACATTGCTGCTTGAGATAGCTGCTCCAGACCCAACATCTTCCAAGACATCATCTGACTTTCTAGCAGTCTGAAAAATCCCACATTTAAACTTTACTCCCAGATCTGATTCAATAGCTGAGGGGGTGAGAGCAGAACTTGCTGAACTGGGCTTGGGGGAAGTGGAGGTGCTGTGCTGCTTCCAACCCACCTGTTGTGAGCCTCTGGGTGATCTCCTAGGCTTGGCAGGATCTGCCCAGAGCTCATTACAAGTTGTTAATAAAGCTGTGCTGGGGAGATCAGAGCCAAGGTTGCTTCAAGAGAGCTCAACTCAAGCTCAGGATGTTGCATAGGGTCCCTTCCAACCTTTTGTTATATATACCTGTTTCTTTTGTCATATATACCTGGTTTTTTTCGCTGTGTCCTTTAGCTTTAGATATGTGTCCATACCCTTTTTCAAAGTCACCAGGCAGCTCCAGTCAGGGCAGTGGCACGTGAATGAGCAACATGAGGGACACTTGAAGAGAGAATTCCCAACCGGCTGCCTCCATCCTCAGCAGCAATGATTAGCCTGGCTTTGAATGACAGAGTGCAATAAAATGGAGACAGCTCTGCCCTTGATGCATAATAAGTGAAAGACTTGTGGGAAATATCTCTGAAAACTTTCCTCCACTAAGAGTTGGTGAGTGAGCACAGCCCTTTTCTGTCTGCCTTTCTCTTCACTCAGCAGCAGCCTAGAGCTGAGCCTTTGGTGTCTTTGCCCTTCTCGTTCCTACCTTCTTTTGCAGCTCCTATATATAAAAAAATAATGTGGCTTTTCTGGCGTCCTAACCCCATTCTGTCACTCCTGCTGCACTCCTATGGAATGTGTGTTACCCGACGATAAAGCTGCTGTGCAGGCAGCATGGAAATGGTATTGGCAAAGCTGTAATGGAGGCAGGAATTTATGTCTGTGGCCAGGTGGAGTTCTGAGGGATTGTACCTGAGCTAATAATACCTCGCTGTGAGCCACTGAGTTCAGCTATATCATTTGGGGCAGGAAAATCTATTGGTGCTATTGAAGTGTGGCTACCACAGCAATATCATTTTTCTTTGAAAAAAAAAGGTGTTTACTTCTAATTGGAATGAATGCCAGTCGCTTGTCTCACGCTGAAAAACAGTTAATGAGAGGGAAGTATAAAGAGAGGAAAATAGCTGAAAATTAAAAATATTTTGTTATGACTAATTACTAAATATCCCCATTTTTAAGTCATTATTACCTGGAATTAGGCCAAGTGTAGCTGACAAATCAAGGAGCAAGTTGGTGTCTGGGTGACTTTGGAGTACATAACCTCTTGGGCCAGAGAGGCAGGGGAACATGGACCCCAGCAGGCACCCTTTCCTTGCTCTATCCTCACTTCCAGTGCTTGGGAAGAGCCCTGCTTGCTCACTCACCCCTGTGCCACAGCTGATGCAGCCTGAATCCTGCCTCTGTGGAGATGTGGCTGCAGAGTTTTTGAGGGTGGTACTTTGAGGAGTCACTGATTGCTTTCAACTCCAATTTTGCATTCCTACCCCGTCTGCTGTCCCTCAAGAAGTGGGTACAGCCCTCGGTGCAGAACTGGCCATGGCACAGCTGGACACAATGCATGTCCTGGCACAGCCCTGGGATCAGGCTTGGGAAAGTCTTAACCTTGGCTTTCAGAGTGAAGAGCCAGAGTGAAAAAAATACATCCTTTCCCATTTCTTGCCACCTTCCCCCACCCCATTCACAGCTGCACTGCCCCAAAGCTGGTGCCCCCTTCGTGTCTCCAACATCTTCATGTAAAGAGCTTTGTTGTCCCTCTCAGCCAAGGTATCCCAAGGTATCTGTCAGCTGCTAAAGGCATCATTTTCTGTTTATCTTCTTCCAAGCTGCTGCTCCAGCGGAGCTGCAAAATTAACATTGTGCTCAGCAAAACAGTCTGTGTAAAACAAGGGCAATTTATACAGGAATATCCATAATCCTTCACATTAAAATCTGGCTGTTAAAATTCTGGCACCTCTCAGAGGTCACTCTAACCTAGTTAAGTTCTGTTAAGAAAACCTGTTATTATGGCTCACAGCTTTTTTTCTCCCTTCCGATATTGTCTCCTTTTGGCTTGTACTCTTCAGCACTCACCTCTACCTCCCCTGCCCTGCTCTGGTTTAAATTGTTTTCTGTCATACACTATTAAAGACTAAACTTAACTACCAGGACACCATGAAAAGTACTCAATAGTGGGGTTAAAGTTCCTGCAGTATTTCCTTGTTTCTTCTTTTCCCTGGTTGGTATTTTGACCACAAATGAAGCACGTTGAGGGAGGCTCCTTGTAGAAAAGGTGCTGGGCTGGAACAGAACAGATGTGAGTTCAGTTCCCTGCTGTGACATGGGTTTCCTGTCTGTCCTTGGGTATATAATTTAATTTGTCTCTCTCATTCTGTCTCATTCCCCGCCTCACTGCTTTGCACATGATAATATTTGTTTTCACCATCCAGCATATCTCAATGTGTTTCTTCTCCTAGTGCAAAATCTGTATTAACCAATGTGTACACAGGACTGTGGAGAGTAGGATTTCAGTTTTGGACCTCAAATCTGATAATACCACACAAATAAATACATTAAATAAATGCCTCTCCTTCCAGCTCGTTCATCATGACTGTATGATTGAACCAGAATGATGTTAAGGTTAAACTTGATCTCCTTGCCTGAAGCTTTTAATGAAGTAAAAAGGAGAAGATTTCATTCCAACATTAGTGTGACAAGTCTGTGACCTTAAATAGAGTCCTACTGAATTTCTCTAGGGGATAAGTACACAGCAATATAAATCATAAAATCATAAAATATCCTGAGCGGGAAGGGACCCGCAAGGGTCATTGAAGTCCAGCTCCTGGCCCTACATAGGACACTATAAGACTCACACCATATTTAGAGCTGCTGGCGTCCTCGTGCTCCTTTGTGCAGTATTCCCTTTTCTCTGCTGAATGGATCACCAGCTGTCCTGCTGCCATGGCACAGGGCTCATGAGCACTGCAGGGTGCATGGCAGGTCCTGGCTTCTTATAGGGCAAGTTTCCCGGAAAAACTTGCAGAAAAAAAAGGACACTTGACACATCAAGACAGAGGAGAATTCCTTAGCAGGAGTGGGAAGAACATCTCACTTCCAAAATGAGTGGATGTTTCTGGAAGCATGACAGGATCACAGATTGGCTTTGAGGTTGCAAGTGCCGTTGCAGAGCAGGAGAATGCTTGTGCCAGTGTGAGTGGGCAAACCAAGGGTGACACAGAGGGACTGGGCAGAGAAACACTGGGCAGCTCTCCCTAGGGACCTCCTGCTTTCTGGCAAGGAGATAAAGCAAACCTTGCTTCCCCTTCATAGGTGGCAGCATGAAGTTGCAATAAGTTTATTCTCCAAATGTGCTTGAAACAACTGTGGTAGAGTGCACATTCCTCATCATATAGACAAGAGTGACTAAATTAGGGCTACTGACAACAGCACCTGGGATGAAAGTGAATCTCCTCCTCCGTGCAGAAAGGAACATAACCACATTCAGAGGGCCCCAGAGAGCTCCTATCTCTGACACTGTTATGAAGAAACAGACTGAGAAAGATCAGCCTGACAAACAGAAATGTATTTATACGGCAGTAATCGAAGGCACACAGGCGCTGGACCCTGGGAGTGTTGCCTTTCTCTTTTAGGGGCCTTATCTGATACTGGCAGGACCATTCCCTCGTGTGTTCAGTTATGGAGCTACTCCAGGATATAAAAACTTCTGTACTGCAAAGTTTTGAGCTGGCAGAGGAGCACATTTCAGTGGCCCAGGACAGGATGCTGTGGTTTGATTCTGGTTCAGCAAGGACACACCCAGTCTCCACCATGCAGGTAGTTTTGGGGCTTAGTTAGTCCAAGGTTTAAACATCCTGCAAAATAAAGTGGCAGAGGTTCACTCATCACCTTGGTGTAACACACTGTGGGTTATTTTGGGCAGCCCCCTGACTTGCTGAGATTTATAAGGACTCTGCAATTCCACTGCAGGAGATTTTGCTGTAGTTCTTTTCGACCATGTCCTTGGGATTTTGCATGGGCTGGGGTCTCTTTAGTAGCTTTATAGGATCAGAGAAAAAAAAAACAGGTGAGAAGGGGTTTTAAGAGTTTTTTTATCCATTTTTCTCCCCGGCTAGCAAGGATCAGCTATCTATCTATATAATTTCTGATGGATGTTTGTTCTTTAAAAGCCTCCAAGAGTGAGACTCTACCCTGCCTCAGGTGATCTATTCCCTCCCCTACTTCCCTCACCATTAGGAAGCTTTTCCTGAAGTCTAACCCTCATATCTCTTGCTGTCACTTAAGCCCATTATTTCTTGTGCTTGCCACCTGGTTGTGGCAAACAGATTATTTCCTTCTTCTTTCCAACAACCTTTAAACAATTGATGGCTCTCATGCTCTCTTCCACATGTTTATCTCTCCTCTGCCTGAACCAGCAACTCCCTCATTGCCCCACATAGATCGTGGTCTTTGGTAGTTCTCATTTCTCTCCCCTGGAATTTCTGCAATTGTTTAACTTCTTCTTCTTCTTCTTCTTTTTTTTTTTTCTTTCTTCTTTTTCTTTTTTTTTTTGAAGTCCACTGCCCCCAGTGGGATAAAACTGAGGTTTTATTGATACAAGCTGAGGGAAATAAATCACTTACCTTTGCTTACAGCTCATGACAAATTCCCATCATCACCTCTTACACTTGTAGAAAGATAATTTAAACTAAGACAGAAATTGGTGGGAAATTGTTTTCTTCTTGTGGCAACTTATCTGTTGCCTTTCAGATGATGCTATTAAGTTTTATTACAACTCTGTTTCTTTCTCCAAATCATTAAATCTCTAGGACAGCTGGCACTGCTAAGGTGACCACACCTACATCAGTCCCTGCTTTGAGTGTTAAATTTGAGTGGGTGCTGGCAGCTGTTCCCAAGGGATCAGGGTGTCCCTGGAATTACCCAGTCTCACAGACCCTGACTTTGAAATTAGAGTGTTTGGGGGTGGAACTGTGGTATTTTTGTCCCCTAAGAAACAACAAAGTGGCTGATATTGGACATGGGCTTTCAGATGAGCAAATGGGAGCCAGCTGGTCACTTTTTTTCACCTTTTCCTATTGTAACTTTGTTTTGGAGATCCTTTCATGTGCTTTGAAGGAAAGCCAGGCCAGCAGAATTAGCTCTGTGCTGACATAGCATAGGGACACCTTCTCCCCATTACTGATACCAGACTGTTGCCCAAACACAGAGAAAATGAAATAAGAAAGGTCAGTTTGATTTCACTGCCTGAAGGACACCTGTGTTGGATCCCACTCTGAGACTGACATAAAAGTGATGATGAGACCCCCACAGAAAGTATGAGAGAGAGCAATCCAAGCCTGAGTCCTGAGAGTATTCCTGATGGCACAGGATCATATCTCACACTGTCTCCTTGGCTCTGATGAGCACATGTGACAGAAGCTTTTGTTGTGAAGGGAGAATGGTGGATATCACAAAACACTGACAGAGGAAAAACAACTTTCCTCCGAGGAAGTTCCTAACCATGGCCTTTGACTTCAAAGGAAGGTTTGTAAGGAACAGCTGATGTTGAGAGGAGGTGGGGAGCTTTGAAAAGTTTTGATGTGTTTTGGGTTAAAACACATCCTTCCTTTCTTGCTTCTTCCCACTGAGGCCATGTAAAGGCCCTTCTCCATGTTTGTCTCTCTGTGTCATTCCCCGGGTTGGAGCCTCAAAGGCTTAGAGATGATCAAAGAGCCTGTACTGAAAACAGGTCGATTTTCCACAGCTTTTGAGTCTGGATTGAGTTCTCCTACTAAAACATAAAAATTCGCAGAGGACCATTTCTCTCAAAGAAAGGAGACAGACTCTTTTTTTCAATGTGTAGGCTTTGCAGCTGACTTCAACAGGTGACATTTTCCAGCTCCAAAGGTCTTTGATAAAATCCAAATTCAATGAGTTGAGATCCAGGTCTCTCCTTCCATATTGTAATTTTTAGATACAAGGGCTGCCTAATTGCACTGAGGGAATCCTTTCAAAAAAGCACCTCCTGACAGGGATGCTCTTTAAAATCGGCCATTAGTCTTGTGACAGTGCATCAGGGAATTAACAGTGAGTTTGTTAGTGAGGCAAACCTCACACTGCCTGGCTCAGGTCCTTCCCCTGTGAAAGAGAAATTGGTCTAAGGAAATCAGAAAGGAGACACCGTGGAATGCATAAACAGGGACACTGTGGATGGGACAGCAAAGCACCTGGAGGGCTTTTGGGCCTGTGTGTAGTCAGTGTCTTTTCCTTTGGCACAAATCTGCTGGTGGGTGTGACCCTCTAAATAAAGTCCCATGGGCTGAATCACTCAATGGCCATCACAAAGACAGATCTGAACCTACAGAGAAATTCATTTCGGGAGAGATCCAGCAGCCTATACTTTTAATGCTACTATGGATTCCCAAAATTATCTGGCATGTCCACACTGGGCTTTTGGAGACCCAGCACATCCAGAAGTTCAGTGGGAGACCTTGATTATTTGAAGTGGTACCAAACACCTGACCTCAGGGACCTCA
This sequence comes from Aleadryas rufinucha, assembly GCA_013397815.1. NCBI lineage: Eukaryota > Metazoa > Chordata > Aves > Passeriformes > Aleadryas > Aleadryas rufinucha. Next base: position 670,280 of record VZTH01016797.1, on the reverse strand, counting down.
ACTGATCTTAGAAATGGCACTTGGAGATACCTAGAGTCTCCAAGGATAACTCAACCCATCCAAAAATATCTGTAGAAAGTAGAAGTGTGAGGGGTTTTGAGGAAATCCCACACCTTGTACTTGAATTTACCTGTTATTGCAAATTTGTGACTCAGTCCTCACACGGGGTTGGCCCAGTACCTTCCAGCCTTAGGCTGTGATCCTGCTGGTGAACTGGTGAGGATGACACAAACCAGGGACCATAAGAGTGTTGTGCTAAACAAAAAACTGGGGCACTTGTGAAATCATCATAAGAGAAAATGGGAAGAAACACCAAAGAAAAGAAACATCACATTCACTTTTAATTGCGTTAATGTAGAAATAAATATTGCCCCGGTATTCAGGACATTTTCACCCTGATATGTGGTCAAGTTCGTGATTCAAACTTGCTACAAGACCTCGGGCTTCAATATTTTGTTCTGCTTTTCTGTCAAATTTTCTTGCTCGTAGCTACAGACACCTAGAAATCCCAGCAGCACCAGCAAAGCACCGTGCTGTCCTCATGCTCGAGAGAGTGTAAGAGAAGCTGGCTGGAGATTGTGTTGACTGGACCACAACAGCCCCAGCACATTTAACTTCAAAACATGGTCAGGTGCTGTGTCAGCTGCCCTGCGCAGTGAGAGCTGCCCTGGCTGGCAGCTGGGCTCCTGGAAAGGAAGTGTGGAAGCGACATCTCTGCCGTGTGGTCTGGATGTTTTACTCGTGGTAATTAGTCCATGAAAAATGTTTCTGCCCTTCCCGGTTCCACAGATCTGCTGCTGTTTCATACCCTGCCATGCAGAGGTGTGGTAAAAGGCGTGAAAGGAAGAGGGGGTTTTTTGGCTTGTCTCATTGAAATCCCCTGATCTTTGGGCTGTGTTTAAATCCCAGATTTTATCTGGATTCACCTTGTGGGGATTTCATTAGATCTACACAAGGAATGGGACACTGAAAAATGCAGAGAGAGGCAGGAGGAGGAGGATCAGCTTTGCAGTTATGATGCCTGAAGAGGGTACCTGAAAAGAGAGACTTGACAGAAGTAAGGGAATAAAGGTGATATTTATTTGAAAGGCCTTCAAAGGTACACCCTGGGGAGCCCAGAGGCTACTGCCAAAATGGACCCCAAGATGGATGACGAGTCACGAGTTCTTCACACTTTTATAGGTTTGGTCCATTTGCATATCAGCATAAATTCGCCAATTAAAACTTTAGCTACTGATGTAAGTTCTCTAAGCTCAGCCCCCCTTCTCCAAGATGTTGGATTACACATTTTTGGGCCCAGGACGGCCTAGGTGTCCTTGGAGAGCAAACCTAGAGACTTTGTTATGTCTCTCTTAGCATGAGAGAGCAGCAGCAGCAGGCTGGGAGACACTTCAGAGTTTTACAATAGGCAATACAGAATATAAAAACTAAAACTCAAGCCATCAGTTACATTTGACCTGAAGGACTGAGCTAACCCATTCTTGGTGGTTCAGGTTTTGGATATTATGGAGTTCTCACATAGGACAGGCTTTCTGGCTCTTTCTTACAGTGTACATGATGAGGATATATATTTATTTTAGATAAACACTTAGCCAGAAGGAAGACAACATGTGGTGTAAGGTAAATTATGCAGATAATGTTCTATTATGTGCACAGAGTAAAAAGTACAAGGGACATGAATTTCCCCAGGGTAACACCTCTGAGAGGGGAGACTGGGACAACACACAAAATAAAATAAAGAAGAGAAGGAAGAAGAAAAAATAAATTGGAAATAGTCAGTTCTGGCAGATTTTGCTTGAAGGAGACAGAAGACTGAATGAGCAAAAGATTGTACTGGAGGCAATTCCTTCCAAAGAAAGGACTTTGTATTGACTGCCACTTATCCAGGTCACTGCTCCAGCTCCTGAGGACAGTGTTTTGACCCTGCAGGTATTTATGAAGCTTGGAGTGAGCGATTGGAAAATGTGAAAAGAATCTATTTAGAAAACAAGTTGGAGCATCTCTTCCCTCCAGACTTTCCCTTTGTTCCAAGGTGGGGAATGCAGTGATCTTTTTGTAGTTCTGGTCTGTTCTATATGGTCTGCTGAGGTCTGGCTGGAGCAATTCCTGTGGATTGCGTGGCAATGCAAGATCAGACACAGCAGAGAAAGCAGCCCCTGGGCTGAGATGGGCACAAAAGCACTGCTGAGGGTGCAGAAATAATTGTATTTGAACAGCAGAACTCAGGGAGAGTCTCGGTGGGCAGTAACACTTCATTTCATCAGGAGCAGCAAAAAGAGGCTTCTCGACAGTCTTTCTTGCTTCACTCCCAGAACTCCACCTGGTAGCAGCAGGTCTCAAAGCTGGTGTTTTGGATCAGCCCCTGTTCCTGCCTGCACTGATGATCAGCTCCACTGCAGCTGCAGTCCTGAGGGGTGTGTGTGTGTTCTCCTGCACAGTGGAGAGGGCTGAACTGTGCTCAAGTTAAAAAATTGAGAGAATAAAATGGTTTGGGGGCTTTGCAATCCATGTAATAGGTCCATAAGGTGCTAATCTCCTCCAGATTTTCCTCAGTGTGTTCAGCCTCAAACTCTCTGACCTGGCTTTAGAGACTTTGGGATGCAGGATTTCACAGGATATGCTGCAGCCATCGACAGAAATATAATTGTCTCTTCCCATGTGGCTGCCAACACAGGCTCCACTGCAGATAAAAGAATGGGAAAACAAATCTAAGTGCTGGAACCCTGTGGCTCTGCCTTCACATGAATGTTTGGGGTGACCCCTGTGCAGTGCAGTGACCTCCTGCAAGCAGCTGCAGGAGGAATCACTCCCATTCCCTGAGCTCACCAGGTACAGTCCCACATTAGGAAAACAAGCTTATCAGTCTTTTGTGTTTGTGTTGACACCTGCAGGTTCAGAGACTTTTTGTTTGTTTTCCCTGTTCTCCTCGGTGTATAATTGGCCAGATTGCATTTACATTCTCTCTCTTGCACTAATCACATCTGCAGACTGGAGTAATTTGCTGATGCAGTACAAGGAATTGTCTCTCCTGGAGACCTGGCTGGTGTGATCAGAACTCACATATGGTATCAGAACAAAGGGCCCTTCAGGCAAGTGGTGCTGTTTATTTTGGCTCAGGTCAAAGTTGCTCCCTTCTCCTTGGGTCTTCTCCTCCCTTTGTGCTGTGCACATCTTTTTTCCTGTGACTTTGGAGTTGTTGGCTCCTTGCTGTCACATCTCGGGTGGCCTGGCTTGTGCAGCATCAGCACCACAGGTTTGAGGGATGTGGGAGAAAAGTGTCCAACATACAGCTTGTGGTTAATATGCTGTGATGCCTTGCTTCCCTTTTCTCCTGCTTCCTTTCCACAGCTTGGAGGCCAAGCAAAGAAACAAGTCCAAGGCTTCCTCTCTGCTTCCCTCCTTTTCTGGTTAAAGATATCATGAGTGGTTTCATGTGGACTCTTGTTTTTCATAGACACTGTTGGTTCCACCATCTACAAATTAGTCTGATCCTAATAGCAGTTATTGGCCTTGACTTATTCCTTATTTCCTGTGTAACAGCTGCTGGCAAAGCTTCTGCTCTCCTGATGGATTTGGTAGGTCTAATTTTTGATAGCATACTTACAGCTAAGGTCCACAGCCTGTTAAAACAGTGCCATCCCTACATTTAATACTTCTCTGCCCCCCGCTCTTGTTTCCTATAAGTATTAAACATCACTCTCAATGTGGCAAAAAGCATTTGCAGTTTGCAATATTAGGAGGAAAAAAAATCACAGGAAGTAATGGATGAAAAGGTAAGTACTGAACATCAGCATCTTTGGTGGTTGTGTACTGATAGAGGATAAAATAGCTGCTGTCTCATATCCTCCTCCTGAGGCTTTCCCTTCTTGACAAAGGGGCATATATAAAGGTTAATGTCTCTCTAGCATCAGTATCCTGTCTGTGGGCTCACAGATTTCTCGTACTTGTGCTGTTATTTACAAATAAAAGGTTTCCAGGTTTTATTCTTGGCCCTTCCTGTATTGTGTGAAATGTATCTTCTTCTGTCATTTAGCAGTGCTTTAGCAAGCATCTGGTGCCCCCAGGGTAAACCTTTAAACAATGTCCTACTCTGACAAAATTCTGCTGTATCAGCAAACCATGTTGTGCATATTTCTCTCACTGTTTTGCAAATTGCTGTTACAAAGAGCTTTTGCATTTAAACAGGCTCTCTCTGACCTAAGAGATAGTAAAAATTACATTAGAGATGCCATAGTAACTTGTCTCTCTGACCTGCCCTAAATAGCTGGACTTATTTCACTTGGATAAATCATTTATTTATAATGACCTATTATGTCATCAGAATTCTGCAGCAGAGATGCTTCAGCTCCAACTTACATGAATATTCTTTTGAAGGGCTAATCAGAAGAGATATACCATCAGGATTATGTGCTTTAAAAATACAGTTCTAGACAGCACTGCCCAAACTGGGAAGTAATGATGAATCCGTTCTGATTACTGTGATCATATAGATCCTTGCTGCTCACCCATTCTCCATGATCTCAGTTAGAAAGAGCTCCAAATCTTAGTTCCTTTTTTCCCTAGAGCTGCATTTCCATGACCAAATTTGCAATTAGAGCCCAGTGCTTCCAGATTTCCTTTGATAACTTTAGAGAACAGCATGGTGCAAAATTTTATCTTTCCCTCTCCCTTTTAAGAGACTTTAGTGCCTCATTGTCTGTTAGCGGCATCTCTGTCTGCTTTGGATGTGTACATGGTTCTTCCTGAACCTCAGAATTCCCTTTGTGCAATTCTGTTAATGAAAAGCCAACCACAGAAGATATTTTGTCCTTGTAAATCCATGGCACAGGGAGGATATTCCTGTATTGCTTCCTGTCTGCTGTCACTGAGGTCACTGTTCTGGCACAGAGCGAGCCATGAACAGCTGCAGAGATCCAGGGATGGCCCTGCTATTGCTTCCTGGAGGGATGAATGTGGCAATAAGTGTCAGGAAAAGGAAATTGCCAGTCATGTTCTCTGCCCTGGCCACGTGCTGGTGGGGAAGGGTTGGCAGGTGGCTCCTGTTCCTTCCATGGAGGATGGGAGTAGCTTTTCTCATTTTATCTAAAATGAACGTCTGCCTAAACAGAACTGTCACAAAATATTTTCACACATGATTATTGATCTCAATGCCAGCTTGGGTCTGGTCTTTATGTCACACCAGTCCTTCTGCTAATTTTGAGGACTTTCTCCTGAAACTGTATCAAGAAACCATTTTGCTCCTCTTGTGAGGAAGTAGAGTGCCCCAGAAACCAGAACATTGGGGAATGACCATCCCCCCCCTCCCCAGCCCTGACCATGCCCTGTGTCCATTGTGCACCTAAACACCTCTGAAAGTGTTCATATAATGTAGAGAAATCAGAAATGCAAGGGAATATTTTTGACCTGAGAAACGGTGTGTACATGTGTGAATTTTTTATTGTGCGGGGCACTGACTCTGGTAAATTCCTGTGGGCAAAATGGGCTTCAAAGAGCAGTGAAAAGCCAGCACTTTATTGCAGGCATCATGGAGAGGATGAAGGTGATTGCCCGTCACCAGCTGTTCTGAGTGGGAGCCAGGAAGCTGTGCCAGGAGGGACAGCACTTGCACAGTGCCTGTGGGCCCCTGCAAGGATTGCTTTTAAAAGCTCTGTCTTCACACCTTTACAGTCCAAGTAAAGTGGAGAAATAAATCACTGTGCACAGTTGTCATTTTTCCCCTCTAAGCACCAGCCAAAGAGTTTAAATATAGCTAAACCACTGTATTTCCTCAGAATAAACACTCGGATACTCAAAATAAATTGCTAGGTCCTGTTATCAAAGGAATGATTTATAACCCAATTATACTGGGAATTTTATTCTCTATTGTTTCACTGATAGGTTATGGGTCAATTAGGTGTTTTACTCCGGTGGGAGCACATCCTCATTCCACCATAAAGTGTCTGAACTTGGCACACTGGGATTTCTTCTGTCCATCTTGTAAACCACATCCAGTTTGTGGAAAAACTTTGAGAATCATTCTGCCAAGGGCCAGGTCTGTAATTTTTGTAGCATTTTGTCTGTTTACTGCTTAGGGCATTGGCAGGAATGCAGAGAGATCCTTTCTGGTGAATGATCTTCACCATCTTCTGTTATCTCATCAGACTTGCAGTGTATGGAAGATGTTCATGGTGCAGCTGAGTCTGTAAGGTCACTGGGGAATGGATATTTTTGAGCCTTCAGAGAAGGCTGACAGCATCAGTAATGGGTCTTCAGCAGGGGCCACAAGCAGACACCTGGTGAAGAATAAGAATAGAAAAAACTTGTTTAATCTTCCTCCGTAACATTTTTACTCTCTGACTATAGTCAGCTCAGGATTTCCCAAGATTAATGTGATTCTCAGTAAGCTGCCCTGGGTTCCTCTTGTAGCTGCTTGTCCATTCTGCCCTTGAACAGCCACAATTGTAGAACTGCTGTGGAAAAGGCACATTGCTTTTAGAACAAAACCTATTATCCCCTACAATGGTACAAACCCACGCTTACTCTAAAGCCTTCAGTTGAGTAATTTTTTATCAGTGGAATCTGAACAAGGGAGAGGGTTTGACCAAGTTAATGAATGTAAAAGAGGAAAGTCGGGGGAAACAGTTTTGTAATTATGCCTCTTAAATCTTGCATTATTTTAGCAATGCAAATTCAGTAGTGCATTTTAATTCCCTTGTTAATATGGACTTTTCCAGTCCTGCATGTTTTCTATGTCAGTATAAGCCAGGAAGGGAATCCAGCCCAAGGGTTTTGTATCATCCTCTATTTGCTCCTCCTCTGTTTTTTTTCCCCCCACAAATTAGAATAACAATGTCATAATCTCAAATAACATTATGTTTTTCTATTCCTATAAACTACAGTCATGTTCTCCAGCCACATGGAGATTGAACCTAAAAGAGAAATAAAAACCAACCCCAGTCACATTTCTACAGTGAGACCCCAGGCAGATGACGGTTTTGGTATTCTCATGCCCAGGCTTTTTCGCTTCCTGGATGTGGCTCTTGGCATCCTGGAGCTGTTTGTAGTAAATGCTGTTCACTGAGCAAGCCTGCCCCTCAAAATGCCTGACTCTCCTTGTTGCTCCTCTCCCCACATTTTGATTATCTAACACATTAAAACAACAGGCACTGCAATAATTAGGGCACCATATGGCACTGGCAATTACAGAGCAATTCCAGCATTGGTGGATTGGGTGAGCAGTCAGAAAGAATAAAACAAGTGTGAGCAGAAGATGGCTAAAGTCAGTGTACTCACATGGCAGACAAACACTGGGTAAGTTACGTGTGTGTACAACCTGGACTTGGGGAACTTTTTTAGTTTTGTTCTCATCCAGGATGAAATGGCACCACAGGATAGAAGGGTGCCTTGAACTGCTGTAGAGAGATAAGTGCCCTTCATGGCACATCTCTCTGAAGATGATCTTTATTATACTTGGCTTCCCTCAGGTCGGTGAGTTCTCTAATATTTGCCTGCTCAGGACTGTGTTGCCATTTACCAGTTATAATGGGTATTTAGTGTTTTCAATTATTTGCTACTTCATTGAGAGCACAGCAGTCATTGGAGCCATTGTGGGATTCTTAGTTAATCCCCTAAATAATAAAAGGAATCAGGGAGCATGTATAAGCTGTGAGATTTTCCTGGCCTGGCTGTCAGCTGGGAATGTGAGCAAATCATGCCCACGAGCCATCACAGGCACGCTAACAAAAGCTTTGGGGAACATGCAAAAATACAGATTGTGAAGTATTCTTGGGTTGTATCTCTGGAGAAATGTTAGAGCTGGGCTTGAAGAAGTCTTGTGGTGATGTAAAATGCATGTCCTTTATGGATGGTTGCTCATATGTGCAGAGTGTCAGGATTTTTGGTGTAGAAAACCCCATTCGGTATTTTCTCCCTGCTAAAACATCTTCTTACAACTGAAACACTTCAGCTACTTGGGTGAAGATTGTGTTTCAAACTAAATAGCTGTTTCCATGTTTGCACTGACCATTTCCTACCAACGTGGAATAGACATGATGGATGCCACAGAAGGAAGGACACGCTCCCAGGGAAGGGTAGTGGGTGACCTCCCAGGATGTCAGCTTCTCCTCAAGGAGCCCCAGGACATCCTTTTCTTTGTTTCTACAGAGCAAATGCAAAGCAACCAACCCCCTTTTTTCCTGAGGACAAATCACTTCCAAGTACATCTGGATGAGCATGAAGAATGAGAATATGAATACAGACAATTATGATGGAGTAGAGGCCCTGTAAATTTATACCCAAACTTACCCCCTGGTAACTCATTCATCTGCGTGTCTTGACAGAATGCATGTGAAATAGTGGGACAATAAAAGCTTTTGTTATGCTGAAAGATGTTAATAGCTGGCCTCAGGGTGAGCTGGGTTTCCAAGACAATCACAGATAACACAGATAACACAGCGAAACTCAGGAGAATGAACACTGAAGCCTTTATTTTGTAAAATAGAGAGACTGGGGCTGTGTCAGAGTGGGGGTTGTCTAAAGGTACAGGTTTTACGGGATCTTATTTTTATGGAAAAGTACTTTCTGGGGCAGCGGGGTAGCTGAACTGCTCGTTACACATATGGAAATATCCAGAAAAACATCATTATAGACTACTGTGCCTCAGCGGGTGAGAGTCTAAGGATGTGTCAGAGGGCACTGGGAATGGGCCCTTGTGCCCCTCCAGCCTCTCTGCCCGACTCCAGCACCACGCTGGGAACAAAAGGAGATGCTCGGCAAAGAAATACCACAGGGAACTACTCAGGCAGCCTTTGGATGGTTAGACATGTTTCAGAAAGCTTTCTTACAATTCAGTCCTTCAGAAAGGGAGGTGATAACGCAGCTCTGTCCTCACCACTGGTACACAGTGAAGCTCCTTCTATCTCCTTTCTGTCTCTTCTCACTGTTGTCTCTACACGAGCTGCTGTCCCACAGGGAAGACACCCTCATAATCACAGGGAGTGTAAGGGATGTGGGTGTTTCCTTATAGCTCATGAGTCTAAATCTGCACTGGCTTGGTTCTGTCCGAAAATAGGGTCCTTTCCAAGGTGATGCTTTTGTGAAAAGGCTCAGGAATAACCGACTAGAAAAATGTTTACATAGGTGAACACACACAGGCATTTTGAGTGTATTCCTCTGGCCTGAATGTAATGCCTGGGAGTTGGCTTCTCGTCTGAACAAGTGTATAGGTTTGCTCTGTAGCTGGTAGGACTAAATTGAGACTTTCAGAAACTGATCCCATTTCTCTTGGACAGCCACCTTGGGATGGGACAAATGGTCCTTGGGAGTCTCTCCAGTGACTGCAATAGAAGCCAAGACCTCCTGCAGGTCACCGGCTCAGGCTCGGCTGAGGAGACTCCAGCCCAGGGTTCAGCAGCACTGGCAGGTTTGCTCCATGTACCCCTGAATACTTGATAAAAAAAACCTCTCCAGAGGCTTCACTGCAGCTGTAAAGCACAAACCGCACAACTGTTCTCTGCCAGAGGAAGAAAGCAAGAATATCCTAAGGGAAAATGCACAGAAAATCCTCAAAAGTGCTTACTTTTACCTCAATTAGGACATGTGACTAGTAACAACATGACAGGTGAGCAAGGAAGAAAATCAAAGTTTTTAAAGCAATGGCAGCTGTTGTGGATGAGACCCATTGATGTGATGGGACAAACTGAAACTTTGAAGGGACAAACACACTCTGGAAATGCCAGCCCCAAAAGTTAAACAAGTGACTAACTAATGTGAAACAGAGCACATTTTGCTCTTGGTATCTATAATGTAAGTAGAGCCATTTATTTATTTTAGCTTTCATCTTCTTCTTGCTCTTCTGTCCTCAAAAGAGATAGCTTAGATCAAGTCACTTAAGTCTATGCTGAAACAAAATGTACCTTTGTGATTGATACCTCTGAAAACTCAGAGTGACAAGGTAATAAAACTGTAAAGGTTCAGGTTCCTTCAGGGAAATCCAGTAGCACTCACTTTGCTGTCAGAATAATGGGGTGTCTATTTTGTGGTCATAGAGTTAATGCATTTGATGCAGGTAGAACAATTTTCAAGTCACAGGGGCCTCTTTGGAAGGAAACATTAAGAAAAACTTTTAAAAAAATTGCTGTTTCTTATATATATGCACATGGCACAGCATTATAGACTAAATATCTGTAAAATGTTGATGCTCTGTAATCCCACATCATGTCTGAGAGAAAACAAACTGTTCCATGGCTCCTGGTGAGCTGCTGGGACTAGGCTGGTGCTGCTTTGGAAGAGGACAGGTTCACGTTTTTGAACAAAGCAGTGGTGAAGCTGGATAAACACAAATGTACTGAGGGCTGGTGTTTCAGATCAGGGGAAATTCACTGAATGTTCCTTGTGCTTCAGTTCACCCAGAGGAACAACTTAAGCAAAAAGCAGCAGTCACACTGAGAAACAGATGCCAGCTCTTGGAGCAGGGCAAGCAAAGGACAGCAAAATGATGCGAGGCAGAGAACATCTAACGGGTGATGGAGATTTGCTTTCAGGATGGTCGAGTGTGCAGAGTTTCTAAAGCCATGCTCAGTCACGAGTGGGCTCTCCCGCTTGCTGAGCACAGCGAGCATTAGTGCTGCCATGTTCTGCCATGCAGGGAAGGAGGCATTACAATATTCACACATCTCAAACAGCAAGCGTGAGACGCATTGCAAAATCAGCGGCTCAGGTTGCTGAATATGCAGCACCTTCCACCGTACAGCGAAGTGCTGATGTATCCCCATGTGGGCTGAGGGAGGGTAGGTCCCTGTGACAAAACTGGGGGTCCTTTAGCTCATTCTCATCCTGATCCTCCACTTCCCCCTTCCCTGAGCACTTACTGTCAGGTCTGAGGTGATGGTGAGTGTCCACTGGATTTAGGAGGGGGATCTATCTCCTTACAGGCAGTAAGAGAATCGTGGTTGGAACTGCAGAAGGAAGGGAGAACGGGTCAGGCGTGTGGAGACCCGTGTGTGGAGACACTGAGGAGAGGCTGGCACATGCAAAGGGGCTGAGCAATTTAAGGTTATATTGTAAACAACAGTGGTGAGATCGGTCTCACCTCACTCCAGGTATCTAATCATCTGGCCTGATTTAGATTTTTACATGAGGTTAAGATGAATCATAGTCCGAGAGCACCCCTCTCTCTCCGTGGCTGCAGTCAGTGCCTAGTGCAGATGAAGTTGTCTGAGCTGGAGCTCTCTGTGTCTGCTGAGCTGGATCTTGCCCCATATGAGGGAGAGTAAATTTGCCTGTGCAAATCCCAGTTTGAGCATTGGGATATTGCTTCCCCTTTCAGTGCAACCTGCCTGTATAGCAATTTCTACACTCCCAGCAGACTAATTATTACAAAAATTCTCTGTCATTGCTTTGCAACGGTCCATGGCTTAACTAATTTAAAAATGCAAATGAATGCTAAATTGCAGTTGAATCTGAACCATCTCCTTCTCCCCTTCTCTCTCCTCCTTTCTTTTTTTCTTCTCTGCTGGGAAAAGAAAGATACAGCAGACATTAAATGCTGATGGTGAAAATCAATCTTTCAGATTTGAGGTAATTTTAAATTAGGTCCCACTGCCAGGGATAGTGACATCACCAGAGCTGCTTGATTGATCCATGATTTGAGGAGAAACAGCTTGGACTCGATCCTCCTTTGTCCTTACAGAGAGAAATGAATGTTGCAGTCTTCAGCTCTTTTCCCTGGGAAGCTTTCATTCTCACATGGTCTCAGATGTTAGGGAGAGGCATTCAGCGAGAACACGAGCAAATGCCTGAGCACAAACATGTCCCCTTGTACTGCTGTTGTCCTCGACACTAGGCTGGGGCTCTGTGGTTGAGAAGAATCAGCTGAAGGGTTGTCCCTTCCGTAGCATCTCTAACCAGGTGGGTGACACTGAGTTCAGCTGTTGGTACATCCAGACTCTGTAAGATCAGTCAAGATTGTCTCATCCTGGTCCCCTCCTCTCCCTACCTGCTGACATCGACTCTTTGACACAGTAATTCCTCTGAGGAAGTCTAAAGCTACATATTTGAGAGGGACTTGGCCAAGGTCTAGCACCATGGTTAGGGGTTTTCAGCTGCAGGATCACACAGACAGCCTAAACAACCATTCACAGACAGTCTTGTTGCTTTCCTAATGCCAGCACTGCGCTGTAACAGGAACACTGAGAATGCTCAGAAATGGAACTCTTGAGCATTTAGAGAGTCAGTGATGGGCTCAGAGTTAGGTGTTGGGATTCCATCCCTCCATACAGGGCAGGAGAGTCTGGTAATCCAAGCTCACTGTTCTCTTGACTGTAGATCCTTGTGCCGTGTAGCTGAGTTAGGTACCCACAGAAGAACATCCAAATCAAAACTCCTCTGTGCTTCAGGGCTGAGGATAACAGACCTTCTTAACCATTCATCCTCAGCTCATATATTGATGACAGTCTTCATGATAAATGACATATTGCTGAGCAAAATATAGCAAATTACAAGAATCACCCCAGAGGGCAGCTGCTGGCAGCTGTGAACACAGGACAATATTGCTGTTCATGAAGCACTTTTTCTATTCTGCAAATTGATGCAGAGATGAAATTTCATGAGTGTTTGTTGACACTCACATACAGCAGGCAGATTTCTAAATGGGCTCTCCAGAGATGATTGAAATTCCAACCCCAGTTCCTCACTGTGTCCACTGGTTTTGTAAAATCCCACATTGTTTGCTGGGCTGATGTGTGATGGGAGGTAAACATGGTTCTTTGGAGCTGTGAACCCCTTTGTTGCCCCAAAGCAGATACTGGAGATCCATACCCCTCATAGACACACACACACACCTCTCACAGACACACACACACACCTCTCACAGGCACACACACCTCTCACAGACACACCTCTCACAGGCACACACACCTCTCACAGACACACACACCTCTCACAGACACACACACACACACCTCTCACAGGCACACACACCTCTCATAGACACACACACCTCTCACAGGCACACACACCTCTCCTCCTGTGTCCCAGACCAGTAATGTGCATGGGAGAAAGTGGTTTTCAATTAGAATTCAAACGTCACAATGATAGAGTCCTCCTAATCCTCTAACAAAGGTGTGCATGGTTAAATCAAACTGTAAAGCCTCAGGCTCTGGGTAGTTTTGTTGACCATCAGCTTAGTGTCAAATCTCCTGGGATACTTTCATGGATTCAGGATGTGCAGAGGGTGCTTCCAGCCCTTGCTCTTGGCTGTCACGTAGATGCAGCTGTTGCATTCCCTAATGTGACCTCTTAATAATCATGCGAGGAAGAGGAGCCCTTGGCCTTCTATTCTGTGCAGAAAAGCTTTAGGTGTCTCAGCCTGAGTGCAAATGTGTCTGTGAGAAAGCACAGGTAGTTTTCTGTGTGGATTGATGGCATTTAAAGAGGGAAGAAGAGAGAAAGAAGGACAAGGAAGAGTGTTTCCTGCATTTTCCCTGGCAGAGTTTCTTCCTCTCCCCTGGCTTCCCCCAGGGATTGTAGCTCGAGTTGGCTGTGCCAGCCCAAGGTTTGCTGGATCCTGTTTCCTGTGAGCATGGCAGCCCATGCTCACAGATAGAGTTCTCTAGTGGAAATATGCTTTAGTGCTGCTCCATTATCCTGAGTTCTGATGGAGAGGAGAAGTCATTGTTGGATAACCTGGGTCTCTCTAGCAACAGGCTGACAGTTGCTGTGATCTAAGCAAGAACCTTCCTGAGGTTTCTGTGTGTGTGCCCATTAAAGCCCTCAGGCGGATTGTGGCGACTGGGGATCACCAGCACACGCTGAAGGATGGCAGGAGAATTTTCCCGACACTTCTCTGGCCCCATGTCCAGAGGGAAGGCGACAGAGGAGCTTTTATGCAGACGAGAACTGCAGGAGCCCTAATGGCCTGTCATGCTGGCTGTACTAGAGATTTGCATTATTGGTGATGTTTTTGTAGGAGCTTTATAGCCACACATATGACAGCCTTGTGTCTTAATTTTGGGTGTGTGTACAAGGCCAAAGCCTCATCTTGGTGACACCAGAGCGAAACTGAAATATATTATTATATTAATTTCAGAGTAACCTCAAGGCTTGCTTTGGGAACAGGATCTGACCAAAGACCACCTGTGCAGTGGAAAGGGATGAGAAGGAAAACCTTGTAAGCCACAGTCCCTCAGGGTATGGCACAGAGTGCTGCAGATCTGTGTTTGTCCTCTCCACGTGTGCTCTGAATCAATCCCTCCAGTATAAAAGCTCATGTCCCTCCTACCTCAGAGTGTGTTTGGGGGAGGAGGACTAAAACTGGATCTCCTCTGTGGGCATGTTTCAGAATCCCATATATATGTGTGTGCAAACACAGACAGAAATATGTGTGTGTATTTATGTATTTTTCTGTTTCCATATCACCTGAGGATGGTTTTTTCCTGTGATTCTCTGCTAGTAGGCACCAAAGCAAATAGAAGATTAATTCCATTTAATTTTAGTGATAAAGAACATTGCAGTCACAAGAGGTTTGCCATCAACGTTGGAGGACATTAAGTATTTGGGGTTTTTTTAGTTGCAAGATAATAATGTTCTGGTGTAAATGTTTTATAATTATCTCATGAATTATTCATGGTTAACTTGTTAACCCGGCATTTTATGGGATATGGTCTCTAGAGTGCAAGGAGAAATTTAAAGATAAATAAATGCGAAGACAGGACCCAGCTGCAACAATGAAAATGCATTGAGGCTTCTGATTTATTTTCTGTCTGCACTGAAGGGTGGTTTCATTCTTTTATTTATATTTTTGTGGTGATGAGCCACAGAACTTGATTAAGCGGATGAGGTTATTTTCTATATATAGAGAAAGAAAAAACTGGGAAATAAATCAAACTCCCTTCACTGTTTTTTAATCTGAAAGTGGTGCTTGAATTATTTCACCTATTGTTCTGCAGCTCAGAGGTTCTATTATTGTTGGTACCATCTCCATCTGGTGAAGCATTAATGAAAAATGGAAACCAGCATGTATTTTTCTTTATGCATATTGCTGGGCCTTTTTTCTGTCTTCACCCTTCCTTTTACTTCCCCTTCTCTCTTCTTTTATCCTTATTCTCATTTCAGTTCTTTAATAATTTCTTTTTTTTTAATATTATCTTTCTCTCTTTCCTTTTCCATTCTTCTCTCTGTTCCTCTGGGATTGTCTTTTTCTCCCCACTTTCCTCTGATTCTTTCACCATGTCTTATCTGTTAATGTTTTTTATTGTCTGCAACTCCCTCTTTGTTCTCTCTGTTGCTCGCAGGATCATTTTGGTATCTGCTGAAGTCCATGAGCCTTAACCCCAACCATCTGAAGACAGACTCAGACCTGGAGAAAAGTTCCTGTTACTCAAAGAATCCAGGTGCCAGCTTCTGGAAGAAGAATGTTGAAACTCAAACCTGGACTTCCAGCCTCAATGTCCATCAGGCCTGGATAACCAAAATGCACCAGGAAGACTTACAATAACTTCATTGCCATATGCTAGAGATCAATGGACAAAATCCCCACCAAGGGCCTGAGAAGGCTCCCAGCTTGCCTGATATCCATGAATCCAAATGGAAAAGAGAACATGGCAAGTGACACTTAACCCCAATGTGAGCAAAGGCTGTCCTTGTACCCAGAGAAACAACTGACAGCTGATACAGGACTGAGATCTCCAGGGATGTCTGCAGGAGCAAAGTCTCCTCTGTGGAAGATTAAAGCTTGGTGAGAACTCCAAGGTCACCTCTGTATAAGCAGTAGGAAGGGAACAGTATAAAACTTGGGATCACCTGAGCTCGCTGGCAGCCAGCTGCTAAGCAGTGTTGAGGTTTATTGCACTGGAGTCTCCACAATGAGTTTTCATCCATCAGGAATGCAGGTGCTTTTTCAAAGAAGCTCTGGGTTCTGCAGAGTCTGATGGATATCCTTAAAAATTTTGAAGTGGTAGTTTGGAGGGTAGCTGGCAAAACATGAACCAGCAAGACATTGCAGAAAGATGAATTTTCAAGCAGAAATTTTTAGAAGGGGTATTTGAGAATGAAAGAGTGATTCCACCAACCTGCACCATTCATTTATTTAAATTTATGATATAAAATGGACAGCAGAGGAAAGTCAAAACTTGCACTGATGATTTTTCTTTCCCTCTCCCCTCCTGCCCCCAATCTTTTATTTATTAAACTGCTCTGGCTGCACCTTTCAAAGGACTTTTTTGGGCTTACTGTTTATTATGTCTTCATCAGCCTTGAAATGGGAGCTGCAGGCAGCTTGATAAATGGATCGAAAAGCTGCTTCTGCCAGAGTCAAACCAACAAAAACCCCTCAGCATCCATAAGCCTTTTTGTTTTAGCATTTCTAAACAAGCACTATTTCCCCCAGCACATCACTGAAGAGTGATGCACCAGTACCCCTGAGTGTTTCAACAAAGGGAATTTTTTATCCAGTGATGCCCTGGGCAGAAGTTCATCACTGGGTCATGAACAGGACTCAGTCTGCAGTTCTGGAGAGCAAAGGCAGAGAAAGAGAGAAAGAGAGAGATGGTCTTAGCAAGGCTGAGCAAATCTTGATTCCAAAATATGCTGGGCAAATCAATGGAGTAAATGTGGCAAAATGTGTGAAGCTGGGACCTGCTCACAGAGACTTGCAGCTGTCCTCATTCCATACAGCTATTTTTTACCCAGATACTTTCTAAACTCTTCCTTTCCTCCCAATCCTTCTTTAATATGAACAGCTCAATATATCCCTGGTTCAAACCTCTTGTCCTCAGCACACTAAAATTCTGCAGTTGGTCCAGCCTGGCAGTAAACAAGGGTTTAGCTACTGTGACTTATGGACAGGGGTAAATGGTTCAGTCCCATCTGTGAAGGTACAAAAAATTCATGAGGAAATAAATACCCCATAAGAAAGTGGTAAGGAACTACTGGTTGCAAAGCTTCCAACCAGCCAGGTGAAAACCTGTCATGTTATCAGCTGTAGCTTACAGCACAAACGTTGCAGCAAAGGAAGTGAGAGGGGTGAAATCCACCACCACCACCACCACCACCACA
>VZTH01016797.1:629530-653218 GCA_013397815.1 Aleadryas rufinucha | reverse complement strand
AAAAAAAAAAAAAAAAAGAAAAGAAACCAAAAAGGAAGGAAAAAGTGTGGCTTGTGAGAGGAGGAAAAGCTCTAGTGGTGAATACCACAGGCAGAATGACAGGGGCTTGTGCTTTGTTCCTCACTAAGGTTGTTCCAGCTCTACATGCAAAGGTGATGAATATGCAAAGCAAACGATGTGAATCTCCCCTTGGCCTCAGCTCTTTGGTGTGGGATTTGCCGCTGTGGATCACACTGACAGCAGTGCACCTCACTCTCCTAACACAGTGTCCAGCACCCCGCGAGGTGCCAGCACTGCAAGGACACCTGATGGGCTCTGCCGAAGTTAATAATCTTCTTGTCTCTGTCCTTGCCCATTGCCTCCTGGGTTCTGGCTGTCTCTGACTGTCTCTGACTGTCTCTGACTGTCTGTCCCCGAGGGGCTGCCAAGGTCCTGGCTGCTCAGGGGCACATCTTCCCAGTAGTGATTCCAGTGCTATGGCCATGCTGTGGGTTTTCTTTCCTGATTATGGGGAGCCACCATCACTGAGTTATTGCAGTGATTCCACCCTTTTTTCTGTCTGCTCCAGTCCCTTTTAAGAACTGCCCGGGTTTGGGAAGAACTTTGCTTCCTCAACTTTTCCTTGAGGCAGGAGGTGAATGTGGGACTGAGAGATGGATGCTGCTTCTCACTTCCCAGAAAGATGTGGTGTGCCCAAGGCCATGTAGACAGGAATGGTGATGGGAATAAGAGAGCAGAAGGTACCTGGACCCCTGTGATTCTCTGGTTACTCAGAATGCATAATTGCAGTTTGTTTAACACCAAAGGATAACTGATCATTCACAGCAAAGGAGCCAGTGGTGGAGATCAATATTTCTATTGCTGTGCTAGAAAAATAGCAGAAAAAGAATGGCTCTTTAATTGTTACAGCAGAGCAGAAGAAGTCTGAGCTCAAGGCTGTTTGTAGCAGGGGCCAGCAGAGGGTTTGTGCAATGCTGGCTCTCATTTCAGGCTTGAGCTTCAGTGAATGAGTGTGGATGATGTACCCTGCACTCCAGATGTGGCCTGGCTGGAGACAGGGCAGACAACAGCTCTGCCATCCTTGATCTAGAGAGAGAAATTAAGTCACCCTGAAGGTGAAATAAGGAATATGTGTGGGATAGTAACCTGAGCAAACCACAACCAAGCATTTCAGTCTCCATTTCCTACTCAGACCATACTGATGAATATTTTTTATACAGGCATAAGAGTTACCAAGAGCCAACCTCACTTGGCACAGCCAGAGCTGGGTTTGCACTGGCACCTGTGGGATCCTGTAGTAAAAGCACACACAATCTGTTTTACCAAAATGTTTAGCTGAAGGGTTTTGTTTCCAATCACATATTTGTTGAGCCCTTCTTGGAGGGTCTTACAGAAGGAGTGGGAGGAGGTGACTCTTTGAATTGGATTCTGTGTAGGAGTTCTTTATTATAGGCACTGGCAAGGAATATGGCTCTGAATTAGGTGGTTTTGGACTTGTACTGGTTGGGAATCAATATCCTGATTTCTCATCCAGAGCTTGCAACTTGTATATAATTATTCTGCCATGCCCTGGGAAACAAAAGACTGAGAATTGTCCCAAAACAAGAGAATTTTCCGAGTCGGTTTGGATGAGGTGGCCAAGCCTGACTCACCGTCGGTGTTACCACTGCTCACACTGGCTGGGACCTGAGGAGCAGCCTGGCTTTCTGCGAGCCTGTGCTGACTGAACACACATGAATCCCTTGCTGAGCTTATTCACCAACAGACCACTAAGTAGTTTGGAGCAGGGGGAGAAAAGAAATGGAAACATGAAGAATCTCGACATCATAAATCAACACCCGGGGAGCTGGAACAGGTTTTCTCTTGGGGTGTCCTGTGCACCACAAACGCAGGCTTAGTGCCCAAGGCTTCTGGGAATCAGGGACCCCAGTGCTCACTCCCACACAGGTTTCCATGGCACAAGACTGACCTCCAGTGGCACTGACTAGTGTGGTCGAGCTGTAAATCTGGGAAAGATGTGTACAAATGCTCTTTAGAGGCCACACGTTCAGATTTCAGGGCAGATATTTGCTCCTTGCCTTCTTCAGACATTTCCAGCATAAACACAGACGTTGGGAACAGTCTCTTGCTGAGCTGGTAAATGCAACGTGGTTCAACTGAGGTAGAAAATTCTGAAAATGTTCTCATGAAATAGGAAGGTAGTACCCTGCCTATGGCTCCTCTCCCTGCAGACCAAGGTGATGAGAAAGAAGGGGGAAAAAGAGAAAGGGAAGAACCTGAAGCTTTTGGGGCAGAGTGAATTTCACCCTGCACACGAAATTCTGCTGCCCATGTTTGAGGTACTTAACCCCAGCATACCGCATGATTTGCAGCTCTACCTCTGCAGGGTGAGGGGGAAACACATCCCAGTTTAATCCATGGTTCTACTTTCCAGGGTGGCAGGCTGCTGGGAAGAAGTGCTCACCTGAATGAGGAGGAACCATCTGCATCATCATTTAGGCTTTCCTTCCTTTCCAGAAACCACACATGTCCTTTTCTAATGGTAG
Source organism: Aleadryas rufinucha (assembly GCA_013397815.1). NCBI lineage: Eukaryota > Metazoa > Chordata > Aves > Passeriformes > Aleadryas > Aleadryas rufinucha. Next base: position 650,672 of record VZTH01016797.1, on the reverse strand, counting down.
AATTACAGCTCTCTGATTCCTCTAAAACTGACACAGAGCCTTCCCTTTTTTATTGCTGGTGGGAGTTTAGGTCCCCCTATGTCTTTGTTGAGGGTTTCCTTGTGTTTCATGTGCCCTCAACACCGTTCTGTTGGTGGCTCTCTCTGACAACATTTTCCTCATTGTGTGAATACAGATCTCTCCTCATTCTTAGTGCAGCACCCAGCTTCTACCAGTGAGGAGTCACTTGGTGGGTTTAGGACGAGGTGTCCTGGCTGGGTGATAGCTACTAGACCTCCAACAGAAGGAAGAAGATATTTCCTCTGCCAGTGGAGAACTTCTGTGAATGGTAAGACACAGCAGTGCAGCAATAATTTATCTGTGAGAAGGTGAGGAACCTGTCAGCTGCTAGAGATAGATCCTGATCCTGATTCCCAAAGGAAACCTGGCATCACAGCCTAAGGAGAGGATATGGTACCAGGGGCTGCCCTGGATCTAGTTCAGCTGGTGTATTTTTATCTCAGAGGGGATTTTCAAGGAGAGAGCTGACATTGGTGTATGACTTTTGGGCACCCAGAACTGCATTAACCAAGAGAGACCTTTGACCTCCCAATTGTGTAAGTAATCAGAGGTCATCCTGGACTGAGTACATCCAATGTTCAGACTCAGTATGGCTCAGATTTAGCTCAGATTTGTACCCAGGGCAGATTCCAATCATAGACTTCGAGCTGAGGCACTTTTTCCCTGTCAGAAAATGGAAAGAGGAGGTGGAAAGGTTGCAGTGCCCTTGGCATCTGCATAAGAGAAGCATTCACCTGGTGATTTATACTGATGGCTCTTGTGGAGCTCAGGGGTTGTGGTGAACTTGGACAGGCTGCAAAATGGAGAGATGAAATGCCTCACTGAAAAGGAACAGCAGGAGCTGGGAGCAACCGGGAGAGGTCTCTGGAGGGAGCAGGGCAGGCACAGCTGAGCTGCCTTTCCCAAAGCCTACTTAGCATAGGCCAAGACCCTCATTTACTATTGACTGGAGGGATGTTTTACAAGTGCCCCTTCTGGTTTAGAGAGATATGAAATCTGACTGTAATTAAGTTAATATGGAGTTGAACATGGGCAAAGATAATGAGCTGGAAATGACAAAAGAAGAAAGATGGGAAGGTGTTGCTAAGGAACAGGTCTTTTGCACTAAATCGTCTCCCCTCCCCAGTCCAATAAACCATTTTTAGGATCTGGGTGGCTGAGTGATGGGGCAGACAGATCACAGGCATGGAAATGACTTCTAGATCAAGAGCTCAGAATAATAACAGAGGTATGAGGAGGGGTGTGACTTGGAGAATTGAGAAAGGCAAAAAGGCTGACAGCTGTGGCCAGTACAACTTAGGGGCAGAACAGTGGCTTTGGGATCAGCAGAGTGGTGTCCTGTGCCTGTCTTACCCCTCATTTGAGGGAACCCCCCCCAGTGCCCTGAGCCTCCACTGGGAATGCTCTGAGATATGGACATAAGGACCGGCCACCACCGCGTCTTGCTTCTCAAAGACCAGCAGGCAGCCTCTCTCAAAGCACAAGGCTTTTAACTTCTCCAGTGTTTGACCCTGGTGAGAATTCCCACTGGAGTCAAGCATCAGGGTGAAGGCTTAAAATTGGTTCTCCTTGGCTTTTAGAAATGGTGTAAAATATAGTGTGTTCAAGCCAAAAGGAGGATGGAAGAGAGGTCCGCAGAAAGGACCAGAATATTTAACAGCCAGCAAAGCATAAGTAAACAGACAAGTTATTATCAATGAGTTTGTTTGAATTTGACAGAGCTTTCCTGCAAACATGGGGGAGGGAAGTGGGGGTGAAGAATTCCCCGCCAGTGTGAGCAGTAATAAAGGACCTGCTGTTTTCTGATTCTCACTCTCTGTGAAAATTGAAAAGGTTAGCCAGGTAATTGAAATCGGGACTGGAATACAAATAATGGTGTGAAAACCCTACAGCTGGCAAATAAAGTTGCAGAGAAAAGACTCAATCCTCAATGGAATTTCTTAGCAGCAAAAAAGACTGGATGGATGGGGGGAAGAGATGATTTTCAATATACCTGCTCCTCCTGGGAGAGAAGATAGGGAACGAAATGAGACTGGAAGGAACCAGACTGAGACTAACACTCATATGAGTGTTCCTTGCTGTTAATGCAAGAGGCACAGGAAAACTGGGGTGTGCTGAGGCTGAATCATGTCTGGCAGTCCTTGGTGCCTCTTGGAGGAGTGCAGTGGGTTTGCTGGGATTTGGTAGGCTGCCATGTGAGCCCCAGCTTTGGGACTGGTTAGTGCTACAGGCAGAGAGAGTCGGCTCCACATGAGTCACCCCTCATCTCGGGACTGGGATACGAAACCAGAGCAGATGGATCTGGGCCAGTGTCAGCTGCTGCTCATCTTTGTTACATGCAGGAACACAAACTGGTTTCATCATTTTAAGCTAAGAGCGTGCTGCCTGTGTCTCAGTTCCAATGGAGGGTCCTGCCAGTGCTGCTGAAATGGAAATTTGTAGGTGCTGCTCTTTCTGTGGTTTGTTTTCCTGCGGGAGCAGGTAACTTGAGCTGGGAGGAAACAGCGGTGCAGGGCTTAGGGGAAGCTGAGTTTTGTGGTAGTAACCAGGTTTGTTCACACTCAAAAAACCCCTCTGCATGCAGGATTTCCCTATCACCAAGGCAGCTAACAAACCCCAGCACATGGTTAAATAAACATGGTTAAATATACCTCCAAATTCCTGTGTTCATGCTTTGTTTCCTTCCTCCCAGAGAGTCTGGTGAGTTATTTTGCTTCCCAAAACTGTGACTCTTGTACTTTTTTGCTGCAGTTGCTCTGTGCTGCCCAACCCACCTGCACTGCAGTCATGAAAAGCTTCTTTTTGGAGACTTTCCATTGAGTTTAGGCAGCTGTTTAGCACGTTCTCTGGCAGGACAGATCTTCCTGCCCTTGTCATCTCCTACAGAAGCAAAGGAAAGAAAACTGAAATGTTGCAAATAAATGCTGCAAATTCTACACGTGCTAGAGCTTTGTTGGAATTTCTCTGCCTTTTGAGTGTAGCCCAGGTGTCCCAGAGGCACCAGCCCCAGATCAATGAACAAAGTGGTAGGTGAGCCCCTGAGGATGCTGCTCTCCCACTCTTTGGTGGTGATTTAGCTGGGAGCCATTTGCTTTGCTCATTTGGAGCATGATTTTCCTAGTGAGGTATTTCTGAGGGAGTCTCTTGGGTTCTGAAGAAATGAAACAAACTGAAAGGGTCTGATAAACACACCTGCTCTGCAACAAAGAACACACTGCACTCCAAGGTGACTTGTGCCTTGTTGCCTGGCTGTGTTTTTCAGCTTCAGAAGATATGCATAAAAATTACCTGTAAAACACCTAAAGTAGGTGACTGAAATAGGTCAGATAAATTAATTTCAAAACAGCTTCCCCCCCTCCTTATTTAGCTAGAATACAGATTTCCTCTGATGGAGATCATGTTGAAGACATCTGCGTCGTCTTCTGGAAAACCCACCTCTAGCAAAAAAATCAAACAAAAGCCTGTTCCTCTGGGAAGGAACTTGCTGCAATTCATAAAATAGTGTAAGAGGAGAATGCAAGAAAAAAGTTATTTGGGCTTTTACAATGAGAACCTCAGTATTTCATTCATGAATTAGCATCCCAGCAGGAAGCAAATTATTCCAACAGCTCCCATACACTTAAAATTAATCTTTCTTTAAAAATTAAGTAGATTTAAGATAATTTGCCTTTAAAACATCAGCTACAGCTTTTCAGGGTTTCACAAAGTCTAGACAGTAACAGAAAGTCTTCTGGGGGCAAATGGGCTTAGCTCTGTGTCTCGGGTATGACCAAAGCAGGCTGTTGACCACCCAGAATGTAAATGGAAAGAAATATGGAAGAAAATCAACAACCCTTGACTCTCCTGGAGAGGTTCTTACTTTATAGTCCATTTTGTACGTGGCAAATTCCTTTTTCAGAGTCAGGGAATCGTGCACAAGATGCTCACTGTATTTTGGTGCATGGTGACCCACCCTAACAACCTTAAAAGTGTTTTTTTTCCCAGGCAGGGAAACCTGCAGGGCCCAGATTGGGCAATTTTCTGTAGTTTCTTTGAAAACTCTTTTAATCCTCAGCTCACTCTGAAGGACATTTGCCATCATTGCATTGACTTGGACTAAATTCTAAACCCAAATTTTAACCCTCACAAGAGCTTGTTTAATTTCTTGTTCTTTCCCCTTTTTCTTCCTCAGTCTGTATACAGAAAGAAAAAGTTCAGATCATCATTCTGCTTTCATTATCATATTCCTCCTTACCTTAATATCCATTTGATAGCCAATTTGATAGAAATGCCACAGCTCAGCATTTTGCTAGTTTGTGGAAAAAGAAACCTCAGTGGGGAAAACACTAGCAAGTGTCATAATGACCAGCAGAGAAAATAAGACAACTGTGGCCAAACAGAGAGGAGCAGATCTGGCTGTTCCACAGCCTGGGAAGCAGCAGCTTTTGCTTTGGGGCCCTCTCCTGGCTATGACAACTGTGCTGCCCAGCTTTTAACCTCCTCCCCTGGAGGAGCAGTTGTGCAGAGCTCTTGGATGAGCTCTCAGATGTGCAGAGCCACAAGTTCCATAGGGGATTAGTGGGGTTTTTTTGAGTACTGTGACTTGTACTGAGTCCTTGGTGTCCTGCACTTGGTGCTGGCTGAACATCTGGGGAATCTCCATCTTCTGCTGCTCACGTGAAATCAGAGGGAGCACAGGAATCACGAGGATTTCTGGAGCATGGACCAGGCTTAGGAAGACAGACTTTAGTATATTTATTTTCATGTTACATACAGATACAGATAACCATCTCTGCAGCTGAAATGTACATTTAGTTTTACTGATAAGCTGTGGTTTAAACACTTCGAAACACAGCGGTGTTCAAAAACTCCTCATATAAACGTAACAGAACTGTCCACCTGCTGTTCCTGGTGTTTTTTCCAACTGAACCTGGTGTTAGATCTGAGAATTATTCACTGGCAAAGAACACAATTCTTCTCCCCTTTGAGTGCTTCCTTGCAGCACATGTCAGACCCCCTCCACGTTTTGTTCACAGTGCTGGAGCACTGCCCCTGCTCTCCACGCTTTCTGCTCACACACTTGCACATTTCCCAGAGGGAGACAGAAGCAGAGAAATAAATCAACAGACAGTTCTACAAAGTCACGCTCGATTTCAAATAAATACAATTCTATCACACCAGACCACTTCGGGGGAAAGAGAGTTGTTCTTCATTTTTGTGCAACAGGAGTTTTTTCTCAGCCAGTTGCCAACATTTTTCAGCACTTGGCTGTGAAAGCTCCTTAATGTATAAATAAAGGAACAGCATCAGCTTTCATGACATCTCTATCCATCTTCCTGTTTTTTTCATTGCTGGATCCAGCTTTCAGAATGCAGGAGGTAAATATCAGAGCAGAGTGATAGATAACTCAAGCACTGACCTTTTGGGAAGAAAAGCCTCCAGTGGACATTGACTACATTTAGGGACAGAGTACATCAAATGTTTTCTAGAGATCCTCCCTCAGGAATGAGGGGGTACTGAGCTGTGCAGTTACAGGGAACTTAACTTGGAGTCTCCAGTCAGACCACATTTTTTTCACTGCATTTATTTTATTTTTAGCAGAATTCAGAGGAGTTTTGACATGTCTCTCCCAATAACACTTTCACAGAAGGTTTGGTTTGGTGCAAGACTAAGTGTTTTCAGCTTCAATTTTGATATTTGGCCAAAAAAGCTCAGTAATTTTTGCTTATCAGTATCACTTTTTTTTTGACAGACAACAAATTAAGTGTGATAAAACCTGATTTTAGGATAAAAAAAAAAGTTCAGAACCAGGTGAGTTCCTGATGATTTTCTTCTCGCTATTTCTCTTCTAAAATTTCTTCATCCACACATATTCCTCCTACCTCTGTTTCCCCATCCTCACAACACCCTTTTGTCTTCCCTTGGGACAAAAATACGGCCATTTTATTTAAGGCCACATGAAATCTTCACCCTCCAGCTTCACCCCCCAACCCTTATCTGCAGGTCTGTGTGCTTGTCTGCAAGTCAAGGGATGCATTTATCAACCCCAAGCTCTGCAGCCAAAGGTTGGGATTCTCCCTCGAAGAGAGGAGAGAGCGGCATCACTCGTGGAGGGCTCTCACTCATGGCTGGCCCTCTGTGCACCAGCACAAGATGCTGTCTCATCCTAAATGCATAACAGGCTTTGAAAAAGCCACAAAACCTCACAGGGGAATGTCTCCACCCCACGCTGGGTGTGTGACCATGTCAGACTGCACCATCTCCTCACCCCTTTGGCCGGTGTCTAGCACAGATTTCACACAGCTGGGACACGGAGGAGAACCCCCTGGGCTCAGTGAGGGATCTGCCCAAGGGAGACACAGGGTGAGGGAGGAAATCCAGCACAGCCGCTGCCCAGGTGGTCCCCAAGCAGTCCCCAGGTGGTGCCCAGGTGGGATCACAGGGCTCGGAGCCCTGCACAGGCAGGAGAACAGGGACAGGGACAGACAGCAAGGCACCACTGGCACGGCCTGTCCAGAGGGCAAACACACTGTAATCTCTGGCAGAGGGAAAAATAACGCAAAATTTCTGCTTAGAAATGTAAATGTCACTGGTAAAATGCAAGTGTCCGCTTGGGGGTGGCAAAGGATTTCAGCTGTGTCTTGAGGGAGCGGGAATGGCTTTTTCTCTGCAGGCCTCGTGTGAGGCTCTCCCCCTCTGCAAGGCTTGTTTCTCAAGATTGCAGGTGGTAAAAAGGGTCTGAAAACATTCATTCCCCTTATGTTCTGGGAAAAGGCGACTCTCCAGCTGCCATGAGTCTCCCACCTTCAAGCCCCACAGTGAGAATCAAACAGAAAACTTTGGGGCGAATAAAGTAAGAGGCCGTGGTAACAGGAATGCAATCCTTTCCTCCTTGGTAGGAAATGTCATCTGGATCCCCAGTGACCAGAATGGAAAATGTCTTTATGCATACAGTGTATCATCTTTCAGGAACTAATGTTCTTATTTGCTGTGATGACTCTGTGTTCTCTGACTGTGTAAGTAACTGCGAGTCCCCTGGTGGCACTCATGGGATGATTCTCTGTGGCAGTGCGTGCCAAGCCTGAGCCCAGCGTGGGGACTAAACCCAGCCCCACGCCAGGATGCACAGGGGAGGCATTTCCCTGAAACACAATGAACAGGCTTTGATACCTGTGAGACAGAGTTTTAGTAAGTTCTTTATCACGTAATGGGCTCCCCCTGAACCCCCTTGGCAAAATGCTATAGGGTCCTGTCCCTGCAGTCAGCAGAGCCCAGGAATTTGTCAGCTCGGATGTGAGTGTGCTGCCTTCAGGATCTGTTTGCACCACTGGGATGCAGGGAAGTTTCTCAGACCCTGTGTTGCGCTTTGTGGCAAAAACTGAATTTAGTTGATGCAAGATCCCTGCAAAACTCCTTTTTTTATTGCCCTTGTATTAGGTTTGTCCCAACTCCCTCTGTTGTGGATGCTGTCCAGCTCCTTCCTTGTGATTGCTAATCCACGTAGATCTCTGACTTCTGCAACCCACCTGGTATAGGAGGAGTGAAGTCTGCTGAAGCACAACCACAGGGCTTCACTGGTGGAGACAACACATAAATATCTGAAGTTGAAGTAATGATAAGAAGCTCAGAAAGTAAAAGTTTGCTTTACATTTTTTTTACAGTTATTGGCTCCCTGGCTCTTCTGGCCCAGAAACAGCCATTGCTGGTAGCTGGTGTTTATCAGCCCAGCTCTGAGCTGCTCTCATTCTTGCCTGTTTGCTAATGTTGACAGGAGAGGTTTGCAACAGCCATACCCTCAAGAAGGTCATAGCAGAGGGAAGTGGGACTGGCTTACCTAAATCTAGAAGTGGGTAGACAAGGCTTATGCAGAAAGTTGTCCCATTTCAAAATAAGTAAAAACTGATGGTTAGGCTGCTGCACAAAAAGCCATTTGGTAAGACTTGGCTAAGCTGATTCTGTCTCCTGTGCTGGCAACACTGGGAGCGTGTCTCACCTTTTAAAGCAGCTCTTTGCTGGCACAGCTTGCAGTGAGCAAACTCAGATTTCCAGCCCTCCCATCAGCTTGGGGGTAATACAGTGCTTCCCTAACACGTCCTAAATACAGTCTTCTCCTTCATTCATTCAGTGGGACACCTCCTAAACAATTCTTGCTGAAATCACTCTTTTAAGAAGGCCTCTTCTCCTTTTGTTTCTTAAAGTAATTTTCTTAACCTTCTCTCTCACCTGGATCATGACATGGAAAGTCACAGGCCAGTGGAGAGCTGAGAGCTGCTGACAGATGTCCTGTGTGTGCCAGGGAGACTCGTGTTTTCAGCAGAGTCCATGAGATTGTGGTCCTCAATCACAAACATGCTCTTCTGGGACGAAATCTTGCAAGTGCGATGTTTAGGGGCACAGTGCTTGCAGCAAGGAGAAATCACACTGAGAAAAGCCATCCTGAAGCGTTGGGACAGCAGGTTGTAAATGATGGGGTTTGTGGCAGAGCTCAGGTAGAAGAAAACACCTGGGAGAGCGAGGGTGGAGGGAAGAGAGACATTCATTTATGTGTGAAACGATCTCACAAGAGGAAAATCTCTTCATTGCCTATAAAGCTCCACCGAGCTTGGGTGCAAGGGTGGAGACAGCAGCAGTGGAGCTCTGCTGCCTTCCTGGCACAGGGATGTCTCACCAAGGTTAGCTCAGGCACTGCAGCGAAAAGAAAGAGGGAGAGAATGTGAACTGGAGCTCACTCTCTCCAGCTGTTCAGGAACCAGAGAGCTCTCTCTTGAGCTGCCCTGACCTGCCTCCAGCACTGCCCTCATCCCCACAGCAGGATTTGCACAGCTGGTGCCCCATCAAAGCTGTCAGAGGATAACTTCCAGCCAGGGGAAGCTAATTTCCTGCAACTCACCAGGACAATTGCACAAGATTGGATTTGTCTGAGCTGCCTAATGGCCACATTCCGTGTTTTCCCATGCAGACTGAAAATGAGTCCTCTTTATAAAGCCCTTCATTCTGTGCTTGGCAAGGCCATAAAGATTTGGTTTCATTGCCCAGTTCTGAGCAGCATGTAAGGCTCTTGTCTTGCATTTGGTAACATTTCCTATTTACCCCAAGAGAGACTGTGGATAATGCTGCCTGCTCCTGTGTACTTCTTAAAAGCAGCTCAATGACAGCAATCTTTACTTCTGAACATTCCCAAGGATGAAAAGCAGCTAGTAATGACATATGATATCCTTTCTTTTTCTCTTTTATTCTTTGTGAATATTCAGCCACTGTATTGGACAACATGTCCAGATCTTGAAAGCTGCAAAAACTTGCCTGCAGTTTTTATTTGGGCACAATTCTCATCACTGCTCACCAAACCTCAAGAAGGTTTTCCATGAAAGTCTCATGTCCCCTACAAAATAAATGACTACAAATTCCAAGTAAACCACTCATAAATACTTTTTTTTTTTTTGCCAGTCCCTGTGCAAGTGGAAGAAGAAAACTTTACCTGACACCACATGAATCAAGTTGAACGTATTGGCCAAAGGCTCAGTCCATTCCAGAACAAAGCTGAAGAAAAGTCGGTCTATATGGAATGGAGCCCAGCAGATGGCAAAAACTATCACAAGGACAACTGGCATGGAGAAAGGGGAGAAGAAAAACAGGTCAGTAATGGGAGGATAAAGTTCACCAGCCTGCACAGGGCAGAGAGTTCAGAAAGCTGGGTGGGAGACTTAATATATGAATTTTATTCATGGTTTCAAAACTTTTGCCATACTTTCTGTCTTACTATTACCAACTAAAAGAGCAATCTTTCCTCTAATTTCTGTATTGGATAACCCAGTGCATGTCCACTCAGTGACATTCAAACTGAGCAGGAAACAGCCAGGCAATGTTGGGGTATATATGGAGTCCAAACCCATTCCAGGCTCAGAAAACCAGGCTGGCTTCAAAGTACAGTTTCTTGGTTCAGGCAGTGACTTAAACTGTCTTAAAGAATAATGTTGTTGCAGGAAATATTGAGGGTGATTTCTGTTTGCTGCATAAACATCATCTCAGTAGCAAAGTGATCTTTGCCTTAAAGACAGCCCCAAATTAGGAAGTGATGTGAGTGCTTTCAGGGGGATTGGAGCATAAATTCCCTTGAGTGTTCTACAACGTGAGAGTCTGCTTAGGTCCAGCTTTTCTCTGAAGTGGTTAAGTCAGCAGTAGGTGATGCTCGTGGCTTGGCAGGACTGTCTCAAGAACAGACAACTGAGAGGGGACCTCATCCCTGCCTGTCAGTGTCTGCAGGGAGGTGTCAGAGGATGCACCAGGCTCTGCTCCCTGGGGCCCAGCAAGAGCACAGGAACTGATGCCCAGGAAGTTCCACCTGGACATGAGGCAGAAGTTCTTTACTGTGCAGTGACCCCACACTGGAACAGATTGCCCAGCGAGGGTGTGGACTGTCCCTCAGTCCTGTGCTCTGGGATGACCCTGCTTGAGCAGGGAGGTTGGACCAGTGGGCCCACTGTGGTCCCTTCCAACCTGAACCATTCTGGGATTCCTGCTCATGAGCAGAGCTCAGGATGTGATGCAAAACAGGAGTAAATTCTGTAAAAATGTACCAGATAGACTATTTGCACTCTGAAAAAATGGGGATTCTCCCTGGAGGGCTGCAAGAACCAGTTTGGAGTGAGGGATGTTGGAGAATTGCCATGCAAGCATCTGCCACGAAGGTTTGCTCAACCTCCTCTTGTGCTGGGCAGGAAAATTTGCTTTCTGAGTCTTTTGGTAGTTACCCCTGGCACTTCATCCTGTAAGTCCAGATAAAACAGCAATAAGCTTTTTTAAAAATTATTATTATTTTCTAAATAGCAGCTACTCATAACTCTTGTATCCAATGAATTTGCTCAATATCCTTCAGGATATGGTCACTCTCCTGTTCCTGGTAAATAAAACACAGAAGGACTCACTACTTACACAACATCTTGGTGACTGATTTCCTGGATGGTCTCTGAACATTCACAGCCATTTCCTCCACTTCCAAAGATTCATCTCCTTTCAACTGGCAAAAGGAGGGAAAGCAAAGGACAGCTTAGAGAAGAGATCACATCCCCCCCAGACATACACTGCTTGATATTTTGATAGATGTAGTATGAGAAAGCAAAATTTGGGGCCACTCAGGACTCACTGAAAAAAAACCAACCTACATTTAAATTTCAGTTTTTGTCTAGATAAACATGGAAGCTTTAGGTTCAAAACAATCTGCAGATTTTATGCCTCTGAACCTGTGTATTTACAGCAGATTTATATTTCACTTTCCCACTTACCTTTTCTCAATGAGTCAACATTTGGTTCACAGCTTATGTTCAATTTCAACAGTATTTTGCTAGGCATTATTTTCTCTTCCAGCAAAATATTGTTTGTTTGTTTATTTTCCTAAAAGTGTTCCTCACAATTAAGCACAAATCAATGATCCAAAAAAATACCCAGAGAGGCCTCAGTACAGCACAGCTGTGATCATTGGAAAAAAATCCTGTAGAATTCAAGGGAGTTTGTTTCATGCCCTGTTTGGACTAGTTGATATTCAACCCATTGAAAGAACAAACCCCAGAAATTCTGCCTTGCAGATGGGCAGGGTGCATGATGCACACAGATTTAGCCACACACTGCTCAGTACAACAAGGAGAGGTTTTTTCCCGTAGTTTTTCCTGGACTTCTAAAAAACGGACATAAAGAGCAATAATCTGATCTTCCCTGGCATCCTTCCTCAGTATGTTTATGGTGAGAGCACTGGTGCTTTGGTGATGAAAAGATCAGGTCTAGATGAAGAGGACAATTGATTTGAACACCAAAGAAATCATATCTGGAAAGTCCATATTTGGCCCCAGCTTCCTGCTGTGGAAACTCCTGATTAGCCAACACCTTTGGCTGTTTTCAAGTGAGAGAAACTGGAACCAAAACTTTTACTTACACATGAGATGATATCAAGAATGAGGGAAAAGATAGAAATCCTCTGGATTTGTAAAAACTCATGAAAACATGCTAGTTGTGCCATTTGCCTTTTACACTCTGACTTTGCTTTCTGATTTCTGATTTCTGATTTCTGATTAATGATACTTTTCTCTAAGGATGATGAAATGAGCCCTTCTTCCAATGTCCTCTTTATTCTATTTGTAAAAGGAAAAAATATGTAAATGGAATTATAGGCAATTGTAGTGCAATTCAGCCTCTCATGTTTTACATTATTCTCCTTGTAACTTTTAGTCATAGCCACAGTTGCTTAAGGAAAAGACTCAGTTGATTTGTAACACATCTAGTGATAAATGATCCGATTTATTAAAACCCCTGGATTCCCTTCAGTGGTTCTCAGTCTCAACAGTAATCTATTCCAGGCATATTCCAAAGCCTCAGAGAGTACAGTGAGCTGAGCTGTAATAAACCAGAGACACATGTATCTTTATTTTTCACCTTCCTTCTGTCACTTTGATGATGCTGTAAGGCTCCTCTTTAGCCTCAAGTGATGAAGGTGTAACAAGTAAGAATAACTCAGCAGCTGCAGTTTAATAAAACTGAATCATTACAAACAGGGAGGGAAATAAATAAATAAATGAGTCCGTGGCAAAGGTTGTAACTCGAGTTAACGCCAGTGGTTTGAGAGGGGTGGAACTCCAGCCAAGGTGGTGGTTACTTTTACATCACTGTGATGCATGAGGCTGTGTAGGTTTGAGATGAATGTTACACTTTCACTGCAAGAGAATTAAAAGTGACTGGAGCAAGAAGCTGAAAATTGGATTTCCCCCCAGATCTTTATTAGCCACAGCATTTCATCCCAGAAATCAAAAGGCAGAGTGAAATTAGGGTCTCACCTATCCCCAGGCAAATCTAGTGAGGCCACTCCACAAAAGAAGAACTGTTTTCTGTAATTGCAAAAGCTGAACTGTTTTCTATAAACTCTTTGGCCTGTCTGACACTAGTGGTGATCAAAGTTTCTCTCCAGCTGATGGAAAAATTGATATTTAAACCCCACAAGGCTTGTGCTAAAGCCTGCAGCCCTGCCTGATTCATTTAACAACTGGGCATTTGGTGATTTTGATGATAAAATCTGGACCAGAAGTGCATTGGCAAGAATAAGTTGTCTTGCTTCAAGGACTGCTAAAATAAAATTGCCAGTGTGTATTATTATCATTATTATTATTATTGTTATTATTATTATTATTAGTATTGCCAGTTACTGGAGGGATGAGAGACTAAGAGAAGAGATGGAAACTTGTGGGAAGAATCATCCAGCCTATGCTGTCAGAAACCCTTGTTAAATAGAGTATGACTTTTAGACAAGCAGTGATCAGCACCTATGCCTGTGTCCTTTTAGGAATCAGTATGAAAGAAATGGGCAGGGGCCTTGCACTGAATCGTGCTGCAATGCAGACTTCTTCCCAAGCAATCCCATCCCATCTCCATCAGTGCTCCAGGGATGAACTCCCATGAGCAGCTACTTCCCAATATTCTCCTCTTCTCCGTCTCCTCTCCCTCCTCAGCTCTTGGGCTGTGGGTTGCAATCAGCAGCCCAACAGCTGCACTGGGTTTGAAGAGCCTGGATGATTTAGGGGTTTATCCCAAAGGTATCTGTGATGAGAACCCCATGAAAGAGGCAGCAGGAAGCTTCCACAATGAAGTCTAATGAGTTTACAGTGCAATGATCAGTGTCCTCTTCTCCACACTGGTGCTGGCATGATCAATTGACCATAACATTGCAATATTAAACCATCAAGCCTTAAAATTATACCTAAGTAGATAATGAGGTAATCAACCATTTCCCAGTGAAAAAGACAAATGTATTTTTACATTTTTCAAGAAATTAAATTATAAATTAACTCAGGTACCCTATGACCCATGGTTGCTGCCTTCTCACAGCTGCTTGGCAGGTCACCTTCTGCATCCTGAGACTCTCCTGCACTGGCAAAGCTTGAGGGAGAAACTGGTGAGGAAATGCCCCTCTCAAAAGCCTGGATTTGAAAAGGTTACATCTCTGTTTGTGAATTTGAGCTGTTGTACAACTTTGGATCAACCCTGAGCTTTTCCACTACATTTTGTGAGTGATATGTGGCACTCAGGAGACTGCAGGGTGTTGCTAAAGCTTCACAGATTTCATCCTCTGTGAGTAGATAAAAAGTGTCTCCTCTTGGAAAACTGTATATATATATATATGTATATATACATATATACACACACACCATTCTTCTATCACTTCTGTTGAAGAAGTGAAATCATCTTGCCCAGTGCAGCTTGGAGATAATGCAGATCTAGCCAGGAGGGATCCTGTTGAAATTTGAAAGTCTGAGCTGGATATACAGAAAAACAGAGGCACAAACAGTGAACATTGCTGTCCTTAGGAAAGACAGCTTGAACAAATGTGTGAATTTGCAGAAGTCCTGGGAGATCAGCCCTCATCTGGTGCTGAGCTTCTCTTCTGGGATGGGGTATAGGAATATCTGCTGCTGCAAATAGAAGTTATTGCAACCTTCAAATCTTTTTATTAATTCAGGGATTTCTCTTTTTCTTTTTGCAACAACTCTATTTTCAACACTTTCATTCCCTTCAGGTCTTATTTTGCAAAATATTCATTGAAACTGTGTAAAGACCCCTCAACAGCCTCCAGACATTGGGGACAGTTTAACCCATTCACTGCCTCAAGGATCTGCTCTATGGTATGGATTTCTGTCAGTTAATCCTCTTTTTTTTTTTCTTTCCCTGTGTATGTAAAAATTGCTTCTGTATAATTTCAGGTAACAGTAAATATCAGCCAGCAGAACAAAATTATATATACACCAGCAGAGATTGGGTCGAGTTTCTTGCACATTATTTAATAAGTTCATTCATCTCCGTTTCTTGCTATGGGATCAGACACATCTTTGTAAGCTTTAAGTTATATTCAGTGGGATAAAATAGGATTTATACTGTCTAAATGTCTGTAACTTATGAGAAGAAAGCAGTCACCAAGTCACTGTGATTAGCAGTGCCTTTCAGTGTTGTGCTACATAGTTTTATAACACTATGATCCTGATTGTTTTATCCACACATTTACATGATGGATACTTGGCAAAAGTAGTCTCACTTTCTGAAGAGAGAAGGAATATAAGCTCTAAGGTAGCCTGGTGAAACAAGGCTGTAGTTATATAAAGAAATGATTGCTGAATTTCCTAGCTGCAGCAATAAGGAAACATTTCAGTTTATGAGAGCTTTGTGAGTTTTAACAAGTGGATATTATCACCAGCTCCAGGGAAGGAAAAGAAGAAAGTAATGCAATGGAAATTCTACAGTCACAAGAAAAGGGAAAACAAATAATACACAAGATCCAATCACTAGCTGGCTTCTTTTTATTCTTTTCACATTTTCCTATTGGTCCATTTCTGTCTAGTCTCTACTGCAAAGGAGTAAATCTCTGAGAGGCTGGAATCAATCTAGAGACTTGGGTGTTTCATTAACATTCAGATGTGAGCAGCAGTGATAGTAAGTTTTTATAAGATTGGGGTAAATTATTCCCCAACATAACTATATTAATTTCAGAACAGGATTGTACCAAACAAGGAATTGGATCTACTGTTTTCAGAGGTTTGAAACACTTTTGCTGTTTTGGAGAGAAAACAGATGGGCAAGAAAGAGGCGCAAAAATCACTCAAAAGCCACATATAGACACAAACACACAAGAATGAGCCAAGGAAACACTGAGCACAGCTGGAGCAGGACTTACTCTTAGCCCCATCAGATAGTACAGCACACTTATCACCCCCATGGGCAGCACATAGAAGAGGAAGGAGGTGATCTGGACAATACAGTTGTAGATCCAGAGGGGCATGACCACAGTGCAGGTGGCAGAGCCGGGGACCAGGGTGCCGTTGGGGAAATGCTGCAGCACGATGCCGTGGGTGCCCGTGTTGGGGAGGGCGAAGAGCACGGAGAGCGCCCAGAGCGCCACGATGGTCCTGAGGGCGCGCCGGCGGGTGCTCTCCAGCTTGGCGCGGAAGGGGTGCAGGATGGCGATGTACCTCTCCACGCTGAGCGTGGTCACGCTCAGGATGGAGGCGAAGCACACGGTCTCGAAGAGCGCCGTCTTCAGGTAGCAGCCGACGGGCCCGAACAGGAAGGGGTAGTTGCTCCACATCTCGTAGACTTCCAGGGGCATCCCGAAAAGCAGCACGAGCAGGTCTGAGACCGCCAGGCTGAACAGGTAATAGTTGGTCGGGGTCTTCATGTTCCGGTGTTTGAGGATCACGAGGCAAACCAAGAAGTTCCCCACCACCCCGACAACGAAGATCACGGAGTACACCAAAGCCATGGGCAGGAACAGGTGGCTCCGCCTGGGCCCGCACAGGAAGGCTAAATAATCCTCAGTGCTGTTTAAGTACCCCCTGAGACGTTCTTCATGTAGAGCAAGGTGGTTTAGCCAGGAGAAATTACTGACCCAGGCCATTGCTGGATCTGCTGAAATGTTTCACAGCTGAGATTTGCTGTTCTTTCTGCTTCTCTGTGCAAGTTTGCTCACTTTTTGCAGAGACAGGAGGAGGGGTGTAGCTGCCTTGCCAGCCCTGGATGCACAGAGGCACTGAGGATGTGAATGAGTGTGTTTGCCTGGCTCTGGGTAAGGTTTTGCTGCTCAACAGCTGTTCCCCTGCACGGAGCCCCTCAGCCAGAAAGCCCCTCCTTTCCCACATATTCATTGGCTCGCTAAGTGCGTTAGATTAGAGAGTACAAAAAGAGGTTCCAGCCACTTGCATCAGCTCCCGTGGCTGATGCATTTACAGAGTCACAAATGTGGGATTTAGGGAGCTGGGAATCTGAAATATGGGACACAAAACCAGCTGCCGGTTATCTGTATTTGTCAGAAACGGGGGAAAGCAGACCAGAAACACCCCCAAAATTCAGTCTAAAAAGCTTTTACAAAATGATAATGATGCTACATCCAGTTATGAGCCACAAGGAAAACAAAACAGAACAAAAGATTCTGGCATGATTTTGTTCTTCAAATCTCTGCTGATTTTTATTTTCTGTTGTCTATGGCAGCAAGTACTTGGAGACAGAGTTTGATCAGTAGAAAGCCAAACGGTTTTTGTAGCCATTTATGTGGAATTATAATGCTTCAGCCTTTTTTTAAACACTGCAATTGTTTTTCTCCTGAAATCTGACAAAAGATTTTAATTGCAATTCTTATTGACTTCAAGATATTTTCTCACTTTCCAAGTATGCTGGAATTTGATCCTATATTCTTAGAGAGCCTTGTTTTGGGAATATTTCTGTACAGCATATTATTCCATATTTATTGCCTATGGGGCATGAACTTTTATAAACTCTTATTTCTTCGTGAATGACAATCATTCTGCAAACACACTCTCTGAGCCAAAAAAAAAGTGTCTCCTGCAAGGATCACAGCTGTACCAAAATAGATCATTTAGCTCTGTATGGATGCTTGATTCCTTACTGAATTTCTCTAAAACAAAAAAGGTTCCAAGTCTGTAGATACAATTTTCTGAGATTCAGAAAACATTCACATGTCTGGAATTGAAGAAGTGCAAGATATGAGGGTGAGTTTATGGGATTTTTGTCAGCTTGGTGTGTGATTTTTCTGCCAGAACCTCTCAACAGCTCTCACTTTTGAGTACCTGACCAGTCCCCTCCTTGAAGCCTTGTAAACCTTTTATGGCCCTGACAATCCTTGGCAAGGAGTTCTTTGAATCTGCTATTTATGTGTGTATCTTTTTTCTCTGTTCGACCCTTCAGCTTGACCTCTCAAGAAAAAAAATTATTGTTTCAATAAGCACAGACTGCCTCCAAAATAGCAGCAGTGTGTGAGGAACTAAATGTTGGTCCCTTTGAGGCACATTCAATGTGTGGAGCCTGGGAATTACTGTGCAGTCACTCAAAATGTGAAAGGCATGGAAGGTACCACAACAACCATGCTAAAAGGCAGAAGCAAGTCTCATGATGACTTGCAGACCTGCTGAAATTATCTCACACACAAACTGTTTCTGTCAGAAGGACCCAACCCTTTTGTTTTCAGCACTGCACAGAGATATTTTGTTCAGCAGATCGAAAAGTTTTACTGGATTATTGGATAACAAATGTGCCCCTTTGACCTATTGCTCCCTTCATTAAGGATTCATCTTATAGCTATTCCCTGCATTTTAATGTTGAATTTGATCTTGATCTGCTGCTGATGTAAGAGGTAGGAGCAGAGGAATCATCAGTCGGGTTCCTGACTGACACCCAGATTAACTCTTTCAGAGCACAGCAGAACACAAATATTTGAGAATTTGTGCAGGACTAAATATTTTCTGTACCCCTGCTTAACTTTCAGGTTTGTTGGGTATTTTTTGTTTGATTTTTTTTTTGTTGTTTTTGTTTTGTTTATTTGTTTGGTTTTTTCCCCCATAATCTCTTAACACTTAATTTCTTTCCACTTCTCCTTTTTCTTCCCCCAGTAAATTCCACCACTCCACATGCTGCAGCATGACTGAGGTGAGTAAACACTCCTGAAGTAGCAACCAAATTGGCTTCATTTTTCTTCTTGCACACTAACCTCTGTAAAGAAAGTGAGGTGGAAGATTGAGTCTGTTCAGCTTGAACCCAGTCTTACAGAAAAGGAAACCAAAAAGGATTGAGTTATTCACTGAAAAGCCGAAAGGGCAGTAACACCCACTGTGATCTCTCTGAGAGGAAAGCAATGGGCTCTAGAAACACATCAGCTCGCCTCAAAGTGTGGATGTGCCAGACCCACCTGTGCCTACTTCCACTTGTTCTCAATCCTTTCTGATCCAGCTGAGCACAGATGCTGACAACCTGTAAGAATAGAAGCAGAAGAAAAACAGATAACCCATGGAAAAATGTTGCTATGACCACGATTGTGTTGGAGATGGAGAGGACAAAGAGAGTGGAAAATATATGTCAGTTCATTTCTCAAAGCTTTATTTGTGTTCTATATCATATCTGGCTCAATAAGGACAGAAGAATGTATCCAACCAAAGACTTGCTCTGGCTCTATATGAATGGAAATATTTTATTTTTACAACCAAGACAAAAAATAAAAACAGATTTTCCTTATGAAAGTAATATTAAAGCATTTGGTATTTTTCATTATAAAGCAAACTTTGTTGGTGCTTGCTTTTATACACTCAAAGGAGGGGGTGTGCTGCATGCTGGCCTTGGAATTGTGCAGCTTTATATAAGAGCAATGTAATGGATGTAATGTAATAGTTCCATTAATGTAGTGTAATATTGGCAATGTTAACCCAGACAAGTTTTTTTGGCACTGTGCAAGAGTCACAGTGAGGCACTGACTCTGTCCTCGTGCTGGTGATGTCCCTTGTACCACATTTACATTGTGGAATATTTCCCTTTGCCAGTGTAATGTGCTGCAGCACATCCCTGGCCTCCAATAGGAACAACAAAGTGCACATTTAAGAAGGGCTGAATTGAAGCACCTTTGTGTTTGTCAAAGCCCTTGTAAGGGCACCCATTAACTACTTTATGTTAGTACCTGGTGAATAATTGGAAAATGGGAAAATTTGGCACATTAATCAAAAGAGGCAGAGGACAGTGGAAGTTATCCAGAGTATAGAAAATGGATAAATGCTCCACTGGCCAGGCTGACAGAGGGGTGTACTTTGAACTATGCGCCGTTATGATGGACTCTTCTGAACATTTCTTTGTTTCAGAATGGAGACTTGCATTCGTGCAAAACAAGCTATTTTTGGATATTCTTATTTATGTGGTGAGACAAGGAGGTTTCCCATCCAGCTTCATAAGCTCTGGTTGTGGAACTGGAAGTAACAGAACTGTGTGAATGCCCTGGTGTGCCACACTAATCGATTCTGTTGGATGCTTGACGCAGCCCGCTGTGCCGACTGAAGGGATCGGTGCCGCGTCTCCCTGAGCGTCCGCGGGGAGCAGGCAATCCTGTGAGCTGCTGTTCCCCGTTGAGGGATCTCGGGAGGGGCTGCTGAGCTGCCACACAAACACCCACGACAGCCGGCGCGATCGCAGGCACACACACAAGCAGGCAAATAAATCCCAAGTGTTGGTCTTGAATAAAGAGGCTGAGAGGGAGCTTTTGTATGGATTCCCAGAAGGTTTCTTCCAGGGAAGGTCCAGGGACAAAAGACGAAAACTCGGGAGGGTCCAGGGGTTTTATAGGGGAATGAACAGCCAATCAGGAGAGGGCAGAGGGGCGGAGAGGGCATAAACTGACAGTGTGGCTGCCAATAGGAAAGGAGAGAGGAGGGACAAGGGAGAAGGGGTCCAATGGGGTGTTGAAGAGCAAGGACCTTTCCAGAACACATATATATGGATGAGGGGAAGTACATATTCAAAGAGCAATACATAAAACTGGGAGGAGGGCCAACAGGCCAACCATAATCGAGCAATCTACATAAAGGAACAGGGGGCAGTGGGAACTTGCCCTACCTGTGGGGAAGATGTTAGACCTCTGAGCTGGCCCACCAAGAATCCAAAGCCGCTCTGGGGCCTTCAGGCTCACTGGCCACTCTGGCGGTGGCCACAACCACTGCAACAGATTCTGTCAGTGCAATCCTGCACTGACATGTCCACTTGGCATCCAAGACTGGAGCTGACATCTCTCAGCAGACCTGCAGGGGATTTGCTCAGAGTTTGAAGGAAAATGCTGCACTGCTCACTGCGCACACGCCCTTAGGAAGTCATCCTGCTTCACTGGAAGGGCTTGGAGAGGTGCTGGATTTGCCAGAACTTTTGGCAATAAGGTCCAATATTTTTTATCTTCTGCAGGTGCAACTTGGCCTTTTTTAAATTTCTGATTTCCGTTTGCAGATTCTGTTGTTTCAGTGGTTTCTCCTCTGCAATTTGAGGATACTGAAGGCAGGGGCAAAAGCCTTTAGAGGTTCTGTGTGAGGGAGCTACTCTCCAGGCTGTCTGAGCCTGAGTTCACTGCTCCTTTCATGGAGCCTTTCAGAGCTGCCCATGGGGCCACACGATGTTCTGAATTGCAGATTCCAAAAACTTTCTTTAATCCTTGGAGAACTTGGCAGTACCACGTGTTTCTGTCCCGGAGGAACACAAAGAAGAGGATGCAAATAAGAGGGTGCAGAGCTGGAAAGCAGAAATGTTAAGCCATCCTACACTGAAC